>CATKSN020000153.1:0-40199 GCA_949782905.1 Rangifer tarandus platyrhynchus
CAGCCACGGGTATGCAGGAGAAAAATAGATTCGCTTCTCCAGTATTCCCTCGACGAAAGTGGAAACTGCTGCGGAATAGAGTTTCGGCTTTGCCCGTCATTCCTGCATTGTTGCTTTCTTCATGCCATCGAAGTTTATCTTTGGAGTTAGTTCTCTCTTCATGATACAGAGAAAGACACTTCTGCGTATTGTTAGTCTTTCTTGGGCTGTATCTCTCCTTAAAAAAAATGACGAAACAGACTTTCTCTGTTGTTTTCGCCCATCATTCCTTCATTGTTGCTTTTGCCATGCCACCGAAGATTATCTGTGGAGATAACGCTCTCTTCATGATATGGGGACAGACACTCCTGGGTATCGTTGAAGTCTTTTTTTGACTTTATCTCTCCTTATGAAAACATGACGGAACACACTCTCTCTGTTCTCTGCGTGCGCGTATGTCTGCAAAACAGAAATAGATGTGTCTCGTGAATTCTCCAGTAGTATGTGGTAGCAGTAGTACTGACGTAGTAAGGGTAGGATGTAACTGTAGTAGTGCTGACGTATTAATAGTAGTAGCACCTGATGTGGGGTTGGTGGTTCTCTTCTCTATTTATAAAGTGTTTGCGGTGGGTTCCCCCTGTAGGAGAAATACGTGGGACTGATGATCCTATTACTTGCCTACATTTCATTTCAGTTGGATTCTCCCGGTATTAGAGTCGCGTGTATATATCTCTTGTTTGCCTATAATCAGTAAGTGCGTAATATCATATAGTTATATGTCTGAGTGCTCAGTTAGAAGTATATGGTACATATATATATATATATACATATATATATATATATATATATATATATATATATATACACATATATGTGCATATATTCAAGGCCAGTAGGAGAGTAACGTATATATGTATATATATATCTTCTTTGCTTATGGTTTATTTGCAGTAGTGGCACGTACACAGATAGCCCCTTTGCCTATAAGCAGTGTACAGCAGACTTTTGTACCTCGATATCTGCTTTGCCTATTATCGGGTTTACAGTATGTATTGCCAATAGTAGAGTTATGTACATATGTCTTCTTTGCCTGTAAGCAATTAACAGCAGAGTTATGTACATGTATAGTTTCTTCACCCGTAATAAATGTACTGTAGCGCTATGTGTACGTATATCTTCACTGGCTATAACGACTTCCCAGTATATTGCAGATAGCAGAGGTATGCACATATATATCCTGTGTGCCTGCACTCAATTTACAGCACAATTACGCACATATTCATATATAAGTATGTGTATGTATATATATATATTCTTTACGTGTAATGAATTTACACTAGATTCATGTACATATACGTCTTCTTTGCCTATACTCCATTTACAGTACAGTTGTGTACATGCGCGTCTTCTCTGCAGATGCCCACTTTACAGAGAGGCGTCCACGCATGCATCCTTTGCGTCTGACCAATCTACAACAGTGTTGGGTACGCAAACATCATCTTCTTGTCTTTCTTGGGTGTGCATACATTAGATCTGCTCGCAAAATGAAGCAGCTTCTC
Source organism: Rangifer tarandus platyrhynchus (assembly GCA_949782905.1). Classification (NCBI taxonomy): domain Eukaryota; kingdom Metazoa; phylum Chordata; class Mammalia; order Artiodactyla; family Cervidae; genus Rangifer; species Rangifer tarandus. The sequence continues at coordinate 1,539 of CATKSN020000153.1, forward strand.
CCTGTTTCACGTCGAGTGCTGTGTGATATCCTTTCTATTTTCAAAATTTTTACTTTTATAAACTCACAGCGGTGCTATGTACGCACACATCATTTTTCTGTCTTTCTTGGGTGTGCATACATCAGATCCGTTCTCAGAATGAGGCAGGTTCTCCCGCTTTCGCGTCGATTGCATGCATGCAATTCTTTCTACCCCCCAATTTATACTGTTGCCAAGAAAAACCGGGAAAAAAGAGTGAGATAGGCGGGCCCCTTCACTCTGCGTATCTCATAAAGGCATGACGGAAGCCCCTCTCCCTCGTCTTTACGGGGCGTCCATACATCAGCTCTGTTCGAAGAAAGAAGCAGATTCTCTTTTTTTCTCGTCGATTGTATGCATGCAATCTCTCCTACGGCTTTCTTATAGTTCTGAAAAGGGGCACTTACAAAGAAAGGCGGAATACGCGTATAATTATTGTGTTTACCCTGCATATTTTATGTATGAATCATGGAAGCCTGCTTGTCCTCTTTGAAGCGTACACATGCCGGATATGTTCCCAGAAAGAAACAGATTCTCTTTTTTTCTTCGACTGCATGCATGAAATTCTTTCTAGGCTTCAATTTGTAGTCGAGCTTCATGCATGTGTTTACATGCGTGTTCACATACATGAACAAGTACATATCTACATATACTTTCATAGTATCGCCGTCGGCTGTACGCAGGTGTATGCGTGTATACGTAGAAGTATGTATCTGCCTATTCGTCTTGGTATCTACCTGCCTGTGCATGCGTCTTTCTGCGTCTCTGTATATATATGTATAGATATATGTGTATATATATATACATATATATACATGTATGTATATATATATATATATATATACGCAGCCGCAGTCAGCCTACGTATCTTGTATCTGTCACGGTATATTCAATATATAAACGATAGCATTTGACGGGTATTACTGTTGCGTGAGTAAATAGAACAGTACTAGAATATATCAGATATGGAAAAGAGAGAATAATGGATATCGGAAGCTCAGCGTCTGTTCCTTCCCCTCCTCGTCCTGCTGCTCCTTGTCCGCCTCCTCCTTCTTCTGCTTCGTCTTCTTCTTCTTCATCGTCTTCTTCTTCTTGCTCGTCTTCTTCTTTTTCCTCTTCTTCGTCTTCTTCTTCTTTTTCATTTGCTGCTTGCGCGTGTACAAATAGGCAAAGGCTTGCCGTGCCTTCTTCTGGCAATAACACTTCTCTCTCCACTTAAGTCCGCGCGCTCGCAATGAGACCGTTGCCTCCTGCTGCTGCTGCTGCTGGACCCGCTGCTGCTGCTGGACCCGCTGCTGCTGGAACTGCGGCTGCTGGACCTGTTGCTGCTGCTGCTGCTGGCCCTGCTGCTGCTGTTGGACCTGCTGCTGCTGCTGCTGGACCTGCTGCTGCTGCTCCTCCTCGTTCTGCTCCTGGTGCTTCTTCTCATTTCAATGCTGCAGCAAATGGGGGAGAAGCTGCTGCTGGGGCTTCGTTTTCACGCGGGGGCTTCTATTACCGGCCCCGCCATCATCATCAGCAGCCGCCGCAGCAAAGGTCGCAGTACCAGGAATGGCAGCCGCAGCAGCAAAGGCAGCCGCAGCAGTCGCACCAGCAGCGGCAGGAGCAGCAGCACCAGCAGCAAAGGCAGCCGCAGCAGCAGCAGAAAAGGCAGCAGGAGCAGCAAATGCAGCAACAACAGCAAACCCAGCAGCCACAGCAACAGCAGCAGCAAATGCAGCAGCCACAGCAGCAGCAAATACAGCAGCCGCAGCAGCAGCAGCATCGCCAAATGCAGCAGGAGCAGCAGCAGGCTCTGCGGCAGTCACGACCGCCTGCGGGTGGGTACCTACCGGGGCAGCAGCAGCAGCAGCATTCCAGTCATTTTGGGCACCAGCAATATTACAAGCAGCAGCAGCAGCAGCAGCTGTCGCATGGAACACAACAGCAGCAGCAGCAGCAGTACTTGCAGCACCAGCCCGGGCAGCAGCAGCACCAGCAGTACAGGCGGCATTACCATCAGCAGCCTCAGCAGCACTGGCAACCGCATCAGGGTTTTCACGCGAACCAGGCGCAGCGGCGGCCGCCTTTTCAGCAGCAGCAGCAATACCAGCAGTATGGAGGACGCAGAGGTAGCAGCTACTGTTCTTTTCCTTCCTCTCCGCCGGGTGGGCTTCGGCCAGGTCCTGCCGCTGCCTGCAATGCCGTTTCTTCTTCTCCCTTTTCTTCTTCTTCTTCTTCTTCTTCTTCTTCTTCTTCTCCTTCTTCTTCTTTCTCTTCTTCTTCGGCTTGTTCCGGTGCTGCTGCTTCCCGCCGTTTTCCGGCTGTGGATGCAGCAGCAGCGGGGGCCGCCGCAGGTGCTGCAGCAGCGAGATTCGCATATGCAGCAAGCTCTCCCTCAGATACGGCAGCAGCAGCAGAAGGTAGAGGGACGGCGGGCGGAGACGTGCTGGGGCCTGCTCATGCAGGACCTATCAAAGGAGAAGCGACAGCAGCAGCAGCAGCAACAGCAGCAGCACCAGCAACAACAGCAGCAGCAGCAGCAACAGCAGCAGCCGCAGGAGCAGATCCATCTCTTCATAGAACAGCAACTCCTCATGTGTCGTCTTCTAGGCCGGAAGCAGAATGCTTTATCGTAAGCGATAGCAGCCGCAGCAGCAGCCGCGACAGCAGCAGCAGCAGGAAACACAGAGACATAAGGAAGGGTGTTATCATGACAGCTAGCAAGGGTGATACGAAAACGGCAGAATCGACGTTTCGATATGGCCTTGCTCCTTTAACGCCAAGGGGTGGTGGCGGGTCTTCCACAACAACAGCAGCAACACGAGAAAAAGGAAGGGAAGGACAAGGAGAGGGAGAAGAAAGACCTGCTGCAGCGCGACAGAGATACAGAGATGATACAGTTGCTTTCGATATCATGAAAAGAATACGGCAGAAAACTGCGCAGTTGCGGCAGGAGGAGGAGAAGCGACTACAGCAACACCAGCGGCAGCAGCAACCACAGCAACAGCGACTGCAACAGCAGGAGCGACAGCAGCAACAGCAGCGGCAACAACAACAACAACAGCAACAGCAGCAGCAACAGCAACAGCAGCACCAACAGCGACAGCAGCAGCAACAGCAACAACAGCAGCAACAGCAACCGCACCAGCAACCGCAACCGCAGCAGCAACAGCAGCAGCAGCACCAGCACCAGCAGCAACAGATGTCTGCGTCCCAGAACTGGCCGAATAACGAGCGTAGGATGCAGCAGAAGCAGCGATTGCTGCAGCAGCGGAAGCTTATGCCCCGCGTTTTATCTGCTAGTTACGATTATAATCACAGACAAGTACCAGGAAAGGAACAAACTGAATTATTTGATTTCTACAACGAGTGCGTGGATTGCTTAGTGGGCGACGGTGCTTCGCCTCAGTTCGTGGGACCCTTCCGAAAGGCCTGCCGACTTCTCGCACTACAAGACGGAGTTATGCCTTTCTACTATTATCAAATCAACACCTGCAATACCAGCAGCAGCAGCAGGAACAGCAGCAGCAGCAGCAGGAACGGCAGTTACAGCAGCAGCTACGGCAGCAGCGACAGCAGCAGCAGCAGCTACAGCGGCAGTGGCGTGTGGGGAACCGGGGACGAGGAGGATAGAGCTTTCGCCTATTTCTGTGCTACACCAACCGCGTTTACGCTGCGCCTGCTGCCGTTCGTCTTCTCAAAGCTCCCTTCCTCTACTCTGTTGCTTCGGATACGTAAGTCAACAATATACTCAAAGACATAGTATGTGAATACGTACGCATACGTATATATCTCCCAAGAGACCATATACGCACATACAAACGTAAATGGGCCTAGGCATAGGTAGGCGCCGACTGCGGCCGCACTATCTGTTTTTCCTGCTAAGCATGTCTATAGTGCGCCGAGAAAACAATACATTGATTCGGATATCTATCTATATATATATATATATATATGTATATGTATCTGTCTCTTTATTTATATTTATTTATATATATATGCATATGTGTGATTAAGGGTCGGAGATGTACCGACTGCGGCCGCTCTATCTGTTGTTCCTGCTAAGCATGTCTATAGTGCGCCGAGGAAACAATACATTGATTCGCATATATATATATATATATATATATATATGTATCTGTCTCTTTATTTATATCCATTTATATATATGCATATGTGTGAGTAGGGTCGGAGATGTACCGACTGCGACTATTCGTTTACTCAGGTTTTAGCTGGTCAACTCTGTTGCTTCTGCATGGCAGGTCTATTGCATTGCGCGAAAGGCAATATATGGACTTGATGCTACGCGTATATATATATAATATACATATATATATATACATATATACATATATATATATATATAGACATAGATACGTATATACGTATGCATTTGCATATATGTATGTAGACATAGATTTAGATGTAGCTACAGGCGCGTAACCCTGCAACTCCGGGTCTACTTGAATCGCAACTCTCTGTCTGTCCTTTCCGCTGCGCAGGATGACAGTGTACGTGTAGAGGGTGGATTTAAATGCCTACACGTGTACATGTACACATAGTACATATATATGCATATATATATATATATATGTGCACATACATATATATGTATATAATATATATATATATATTTGTGTGTACGTATAAAATAAGTATATATATATATATATATACATATAGAGAGAGAGAGGGAGAGGTAAGAGATATCTGGATATGTCAGCCCACCGCGGCTGATCGACGGTGCAGAAGGGGAGCTGTTTCTGTCAAGCAGGTGCGTAAGCGAAACACGGTGCAATTCGCTTGGAGAGCTGGTATGTCTTCCTTATATATATATATATATATATATATATATATATATATATATATATATGCATATGCGTATGCACCCCTTTGTACGTGTATACGTATGAATCCGTATACACCGCAGATTTCCCGTATTTCCTTTCTTCACGTGATGCTCTGCTCTAAAAATTTTTGTGGACATGTGACCCACCAAACAAGCTTACATTTTCCGAATTGTATATCCGCGCGCAGACCTATTGTCGTCTTCAAATATATATATATATATATATGTATATATATATATATATATATGTATATATATATATATATATGCATAGACGTATACGTATACAGGCATATATGCACGTATGCACATGCACGTTTGTGTACATAGGTGTACACGTGAATGTCATATATATATATATATATATATATATATATATATATATATATATATATATATATGTACGTGTATGCTGCTCGATGTGAGTTTACGCATGCGCGACCAAAACAACGTGTTATACTACCTGTATAACTGATCTCTCATGTATTTATAAATATGTGTATCTTTGTACATATATATATATATATATATATATATATATTGTATATGTGAATGTACATCTTTGAGTGCATAGGAACTGAAGGGTCGCGTATCTTCGTGTACAAGCATGTGTGTATGCGTGTATTCAAGTGTGTGCTTATGCGTATATTGAAGTGTGTACACGTGTATGACTATACCTAGTGATGCACATACAAATATACAAATATATATATATATATATCCATATATATCTATACATATATACATACATCTAGATTTAGCACGAGCAGCAGAGGTAAGAAACTGGACAAACTTGCAACATGCAGACCGGCGACGAATGGACAGCAGGGCCGACTCCAGGCGTCTCATCTTTTTGTCTCTTCTTCTTCATCGTCGGCCCCTCATCTCCTCTTAAGCGCGCCTACGTTGCTTCAGCAGCGGTTCCTTCTCTTGTTGTGTGCTCTGGTATCTTTTATCTATTTGTTATACTGCAGCTGCAGCTGCTGTCGCCTGCGCCTTTGCTGCTACTGATGCTGTGTACGCTGCTGCTGCTGCTGCCCCCCTGCTACTGCTACTGCCCGGATCCGGGGCTGCTGCCGTCGTTCCGTTGCCGCTCCGCGTGTTGCAGATGTCTCCAGTGTACTAGCTGCTGGTGGTACACATATGTCCCGGTATATATACATATTAATATATATATATATATGCGCATGTATATTGTTGTTGGGGTTACGGCTTTCATTCTCTCCCTCTCTATATATATATTATTGTTGCGATTACAACTTTCTTCCTTCGCCTGTCTCTTCCTTTATGTGCGCGCTGGTGCTTCAAGGGCAACTGGAGCTGCTGTCTTCTGCGCCTGTGCTGCTGGTGGCGCTGTGTATGTCACTGCAGCACCTGCTGCTGGCGCTGCGTATCCTACTGCAGCAGCTGCTGCTGGCGCTGTGTATCCTACTGCAGCAGCTGTTGCTGCTGCTGTTAACATGCTACTGCTGCTGCTGCTGCTGCTGTCCCGGCTACCGGTGTTTCTGCTGCTGTCTACCTGCTACTGCTACCGCTGCTGCTCTGTATATGCTACTATACTACTGCTGCTGCTGTTCGTGCTATCACTACCGCTGCTGCAGTCTACCTGCTATTGCTACTGCTTCTGTCGTCCGTATGCTGCCGCTACGGCTATTGCTGCCGCCTTGGTGGTCCTGCTGCGGCTACCGCTGTTGTTCTCTGCTGTTTGTATGCTACGTTTGATGCTGCTGTCCAGGATACTAGTCTCTCTGCTGCTGTCTACCTGCTACGGCTACTGCTGCTGCTGTCTATATGCTACCTCTACCACTGCTGCTGTTCATGCTATCAACACCGGTGCTGCAGTCTACCTGCTACGGCTACTGCTGCTGCTGTCTATATGCTACCTCTACCACTGCTGCTGTTCATGCTATCAACACCGGTGCTGCAGTCTACTTGCTACTGCTACTGCTGCTGCTGTTTATGCCATCACTACGGCTGCTGCAGTCTATCTGCTATTGCTACTGCTGCTGCCGTCCGTTTGCTGCCGCTCTTACTACTTTTGCCGCTTTTTCTGGTGGTCATGCTGCGGCTACCGCTGTGCTGCTGCTGGCTTTGTGAATGCTACTGCAGCAGCAGCTGCTTCCGCTGCTGCTGTTTATATGCCACTGCTGCTGCTGCTGGCCCAGGCTACTGGTATTTCTGCTGCTGTCTACCTGCTATCGCTACTGCTGTTGCTGTGTATATGCTACCTCTTCTACTGCTGCTGCTGCTGCTGTTCATGCTATCACTCCCACTGCTGCAGTCTAGGCGCTATCGCTACTGCTGCTGCCGTCCGTATGCTGCCGCTACTAATACTGCTGCGGCTTCTGGCGGTCATGCTGCTGCTACCGCTGCTGTTCTCTGCTGTTTGTATGCTACTGCTGATGCTGCTGTCCAGGATACTGGTCTTTCTGCTGCTGTCTACCCGCTACGGCTACTGCTGCTGCTGTCTGGATGCTACCTCTACTACTGCTACTGCTGTTCATGCTATCACCACCGCTGCTGCAGTCTACCTGCTACTGCTACTGCTGCTGCTGTGTATATGCTACCTTTTCTACTGCTGCTGCTGTTCATGCTATCACTCCCACTGCTGCAGTCTAGGCGCTATCGCTACTGCTGCTGCCGTCCGTATGCTGCCGCTACTAATACTGCTGCGGCTTCTGGCGGTCATGCTGCTGCTACCGCTGCTGTTCTGTCTGCTACTGTGACCTCTGCTGCTGTGTATGCGGTACCGCTAGTGCTACTGCCGCTGCTGCCCTTCATGCTAGTTCTACTGCTGGCGGTGCCTTTGTGCTGCTGCCCTCTATATGCTACCGCTACTGCTGCTGCTGCTGCTATCCTTGCTACTGCTACAGCTGCTGCTGCGGCTGTCTCTCTACTCCTGATACTGCTGCCGCTGCTGTCTCTACGCTACTGCTATTGCTGTTGCTGCTGCTGGTGCTGCTCTTCGTGCGGGTGCCGCTGCTGCTGCTCACGCTGGTGCGGCTGCGGTTGCTTTTTTCTGCTTGTTACTCGTGCTGCTGCTGGTCCTATTGCTGCTGCTGCTGCTGCTGTCATTGCTGCTGCTGTTGTGGGTGGTGACGATGGTGGATGCTTCTTCCTACAGATCTGACAATCGCTTAGTCGATTTATCAACAGGACTGTGCAGCTGTCCCAGTGCAACTCCTCCTTGTTCCCATCTTCTTGCAGCTTTCGGCTATTTGAGTACACGTAAACGTATGGCTTACGATTTGATATTGCTGCTGCTGCTTCGTAAGCGACTACTGGAGTATGTAGAAATGCTACAACGTGGAGAAAGAAGGGCACGTATTGATATGATCCATCGCAGTGATACTGGGGCAACAGACGAAGAACGCAGGAGAGGAGCCGATACAGGAAAAGCAGAAGGAGCTGCTACTCCATCGCCTGCTTCGTCTGCTTCATCTTCTTCTTCTTGTTGTTCTTATTCTTCTTCTTCTTCGTCTTTTTCCTCGTCTGCTGGTGATACGCAGCAGCCACCTCCAGATAGAGATCTGCCATTGCTGCCGCTTCCGCCGCCAACACCCATGCGTATAATAGGAGAAGGAGAACAACATATTGATTTCCCAGCTGACTACGTAGCTTCTAAAGTGATAGCAGAACTGAGAGATGCAAACCATGGGTTTGCCGGTATTGCCTTTGCTGCTGTAAGGGCCCTTCTTGCGTACATTATTGATCGTCATGTTGATATGTCTGCCTATTCAGGCTATACGAGTCGTCCTAGCGCGACTACCGCGGCTGGTGCTGCTACTGACGGTAATAGTACTTCTCCCTTCTTGTCTTCCCTTCTTCCACTTCTTCTTCTTTTGTTGCTGCTGCTTCTGCTTCTTCGACGTCGTTCATGACGACTGCGCAAAAGGAGCAGAAGCAGAGAGGGCAACAGCAGCTCCAGGCGCTGCTACTGCAGGAGGAGGAGGAGGAGGAAAGAGAGAAGCAAATGCAACAGCAAAAGCAGTTGCAGCAACAGCAACACCAGGAGCAGGAACAACAGCAGCGGCAGAGAGAGGAGGAAGAGGAGGAGGAGGAGAAGGAGAAGGAGAAGAAGGAGGAAACAGAGAAAACGAAAATGTACAAGAGGTATCAGAAAAAAAAAAGGAATCAGAAAAAGAAGAGGAAGAACGAAGAGCAATACAAGAAGATGAAGTCGTCTAAGAGAAATGTTCTCGTGGATATGTGGGATAAAGACGTAGTTTCACCATCGTCGGTTTCTTTGCTGTTGCCAACGCTTTCTATTTATGGGCCAGTTCCACACAAAGGAGGAGGAGAAGAAGAAAGAGGAGGAGAAGCGGCGAAGAATGGAAGAAGGGGGCGGTTACATATTTAGCTTTTCCATTTACTTACATTCCCTTCTTGATATATATCAGAAGCAGCTGCCCGGCGTATATGGATATAGCAGCAGCAATGACTACTGCTGCGGTAGCTCTTCTACCTGCAGCACGCTTCTTCCTTCATCCTTCCCCACATCTTAATCATCTTCTCCCATTGCTGCTGCAAACAGAAAACCAAAAACAAGACCCGCAGCAGCAGCAGCAGCTTCATGTGAGATGCGCCAGTCTCCTGCTGCTGCCGCTGCTGCTGCTGCTGCTGCTCCTGCTGCGCTTTGTTCTCAGCCCCACAATGAAAACGAAGTTGGAGGAAAGTTATTTGCTGCTGATCCTTCGCCTCTACCTCGTCTTCTTTCTACTCCTGCTGATCCCGCTGGTAGGGGCCGTGCTACTTCTTCTACGTCTTGCGGTGCTGCCGCTGTTGCTACTGCTGCGGGCAGTACAGTAATGACTGGCACTATTCCTGCTGCTGTTTCTGCTGCAGAACAGTTTGCTGCTGTTCTTATCAGTGCTGCTGCTGCTGCTTCTAGTCATCGGGCCCTCCCTCCAAACAAAGGTACTCCTGCTGCTGCTGCAGCAGCCAGTTCCCAGACTGACAACACTCCTGCCGCTGCTGATAGTAGTATTAGTGGTGGTAGCAGCAATAGTGACAGTAGCAGTAGTACTCATAGTAGTTGTCCCGGGTGCTGCTGCTACTGGTAGTTGTAGCACTGGCAGTAGTCGTGGTTCTGCTGCTGCCGCTGCTGGTACGAGTCGTCGTAGCAGCGATAGTACTCCTGCTGCTACTGGTGCTGCTGATGGCAGCAGTGGTCGTAGTGCTGCTGCTCGTATTGCTGCTGAAAGTCCTTATGGGAGTCATCCTGCGGCTGCTGCTAACTGTTGTGGTAACAATGATAGCCCTGCTGCTGCTCGTGCTTTTTCTATGCGTGTTGCTGCTGTTAGCGATATGGCAGGAGACGCACATAAAGTAGTCGATGTAGCAGCAGCAGGATGGGGTCGTTTGCTGTTGTGGTATGTCTTTAAGAGACGAATTTCTGCTGCTCTTCTCCTGCAGCACCAGCGGCACCGGCAGCGGCACGAGCAGCAGCAGCTGCAGCGGCGGCACGAGCAGGAGCAGCAGCAGCAGCACGAGCGGGTCCAGCAGCAGCTTGGTACGACCTCACCTGTTGTGGCTGCTGCAGCGTCAGCCGCTCTAAGGCAGTCTGCTCCAGTAGAACAGCAGCAGCAGGTAAAGAAGGGCGAAGAAGATGCTCACCGGGGTAACGGGCAGCAGCAGAAAATGCAGCAGCAGCTGCAGCAGGACCACGAGCAGGAGCAGATGCAGCAGCAGGAGAGCGGAGAATGTGCGCACAAAGAACAAGTACAAAAGACGAAGCAGCAGCTGCAGCAGCAGCAGAAAGAGGAGGGAAGGAGATGTACCCAGACATGTACTAGTGGTTGTCAGCTCGAAGAACAACAGCAGCAGCAGCAGCTCGTGGGGCTGCTTCTGTGGAGGGTTATAGAAGCATTTGTTGCGGCAGTAGCAGAAGCAGCAGCAGGCGCACGTCTTCAACAGCAATTAGATGGAGAACTCAGTAATGTAGAGGCCCAGCAACCGCAGCAGCTGCAGCAGCAAACGCAAACGCAGCAGCAGCATCAGCTGCAGCACCAGATACAGCACGCAACCGAGGAGCAGGATGTATTCAGTATGAGCCGGAGACAGCAGCACAATCCTGACGAGCAGGAGCAGCAGCAGGATAAGAAAAACAACGCGGTTGTGAAGCAGGAACAGCAGCAGGACCATATAGATACACAATTTATAGATATATATAGTGACAAGGGGAGTAAATACTTGCCTGTGGAACTATTGTTACGTGCCATCTTCTTTTCGGAGAACACTACCTCATCGTCTTTGCTTCTGCATGTGTACAAGAAGCAGCAGCAGTAGCAGCAACAAAAAGGGAAGCAGCAACAGCAGCAGATGCAGCAGCAGATGCAGCAGCAGATGCAGGAGCGGCAGCAGCAGACGAAGAAGAAGAAGATACAGAGAAAGATGAATATAGGACCCCAGAGGCAGCTCGCGAAGATTTAATAATCCGAATAATGGGAGCTCTGCGCCGAACACGTGCGGAAGAGGCGTACAACGGCAGCAGCAGCAGCAGTAGTAGGGCTGTATGGCTGAAGCATTTCAGCAGCAGCAGGAGGAAAATGAGGAGGAATGGAAGTAGGAGAAGCGGCAGCGACAGACAGCAGCGGCAGCAGCAAAATAGTAATAATAGGAGAGTACACTTGGATAACAGCAGCGGCAGCAGCATCAGAAGAAGAATAAGAGAAAGAAGTAGTAGAGGCATACAACAGTTTATGGGCGGAGTAATGAGGCGGGGACAAGAACACAACAGTAGCAGCAGCAACAACAGAAGTGAAACAGAAGACGATGACTTTAAAGAAGAAGAGGAAGAAGAAGAAGAAGACGAGTATAACGTAGCAGCAAGAGCAGCAGCGGCTGCTTGTATGTCAGTACTATGCCAACTTGAAAATTATGTTGCGAGAAGACCTGTGTGACGCAGCAGCAGCGACACCAACAGCAGCGGCAGCCGCAGGAGCAGCAGCAGCAGGAGGACGACCAGCAGCAGCAGGAACAGAAGCAGCAGCTGTGGCTGTGGGGCAGAGACGTCTACAACTGCTGCTGCAGCAAGCTGGTGGATATTCTACGCTGCTACAATATATAGTGCAAGAGGCAGATATGTCTGCTGCAGTTGCTGGTGAAGTTGCTGCTATAAATGAGGCAGCCGCTGCTGCAGCACGTGCAGCAACAGGAGCAGCAGCAGCAGCGCCTGCAAGTCCTGCTGCATCTGTGGAGTGTTTTACTGATGAAGATATATTTGATACATATGATGGAGATTTGCCTTTACACCAGCAGCAAGTGCAGCAACAGCAGCGCCACTGGCAGCAGCAGCAGCAGCAACAGCAGCAACGAAACCTGGATGCAGATGGTACCGGTGCAGAAGAGGAAGAAGAGGAATGGTGTGTTTTACGTATACGAGGAGCAAATAGAGCGGAAGCAGCAGCAGCAGAAGCAGGACTCGCAACAGCAGAAACAAAAGCATTGATCAGCAGAGGTGTACAGACAGATGTAGATCAATACAGCAGCAGCAGCACCACTAGCACCAGCTTCCGAGAACAACACGATATAGACCTAACGCAGCAGCCAAGCGCTCTGCAGCAGCAGCAGCAGCACCAACACGAACAACAGCAGCAGCAACAACACCAGCAGCAGCAGCAAGAACAGCAGCAGCAACAACCACAGGAGGAACAGGAGCAGGAGCAACAGCAGCAGCACCAGCGGCAACACCGGCAACAGCAGCAGCTGCTGGAGTACTCTGGGGAGGAAGAGAAGGAGAAATCTGCTGCTATACAAAAGGACGAGAACACCTAGTACAAGGAAAGTGTTCTGAATTACGAACTGAAGCAGCAGCGGCTGCTTCTTCTGCTGCCAGAGTGGCTGCTGTTAACACTGTTGCACATACAGGAGAAATGAATAGGGAGGACACACCGCTGGATACTACTGCTGCTGTTGCTTCATCTATCACTCCGTTACCTCTTGAACTCGAGAAAGGAGTGAACGAAGGAGATAATAGAAGCAAAGCCGCCCTCCCTACTGCTGCTGCCCGCTGCTTTTTCTTCGTCTCCTCCTGCTGGGTGTCCTGCTGCTATTGCTTCTGGCGCTGCAGCAGCAGCAAACGAAGGGAGTGCTGCTGTTCTTTCTTCTTGTTCTGCTGTTTGTGCGACAGGTAGTTATCAAGAATCGGTTAGTGCTACAGATGCATACAAGGATACGTCGCGGCCACATGTTGGTACTGCTGCTGCCGCTGCCGAAAGTACTACTATTGATGTCGTCCCAACGAAGGTTGCTTCAGCGGATACAACAATAACAACGACAGAAGTAGCAGCAGCAGCAGCAGCAGAAAAGCAGCAGCAGCAGCTGCAAGGGCAGCAGCAGCCGCAGCAGCAAGGGCAGCAGCAGCAGCAACAACACCAGCAGCAGCAGCAGCAACAGCACCAGCAGCAGCAACAGCGGCAGCGCGAAGATATATCTACAGTCTCCCTGACACCCGCTGGAGCCCACATACGTCTCAAGGATCATGAAACACCAGAGGGAATGAATGACAGCATTGTAGTCAGCAACAGTAGCAGCAGGCTATGCAGTAGAAGCAGCAACAGCAACAGGAGCAGCAGGAGCAGATACATGCTTTTTACGCACGCGCAAGCATTTTATCGAAAAGATACGTAGAGAGGAATTTGGTATAGGGCTTGCTGCTGCTGATGCTGTGAGACAATACAAATGTAAAAACCGCAGCACGAACAGCAGCAGCAGCTATAACAAGACTAACATATCGAAAAGGGAATTGCAGGTTACACGTGTTTTACAACGGCAGCAGCAAAGACTACGACGAGCACTGCAGCGGCTCTCGCGAGATTTATATGCAACAGATCATCATCTTCTACTCGAATTGATACAAAATGCTGACGATGCGTCATATTCGCTTCTTTTCGGAACAAGAGAAGAACACTTATATGCACTAGACAATGAGTACGAACAGCAGCAGAACAGCAGCAACTGCAACAGCAGCAGCAGCGGGAACAGGAGCAACAGCGAAAGCACGGTGCATCACGCTCTATATTACAAGTTTCCGCTGCTCTCATGAACACAGTTGCAACAGCAGCACCAGCAGCAGCAGCAGACGTAAGTGCAACAGCAGCAGCAGTAGCGCCGACACCAGCAGCAGCAACAACAGCAACAGCAGCAGCAACACCAACAGCAGCGTCAACAGCACCAGCGATAGACGAAGTAAATATGAATAGTAAGGAGGCCCTATACAGTACGTTTCTATATCCTATGTTACATATAGATATAAGTAGTATAGGCGTGATAGTTTACAGCAATGAAGATGGCTTTACGTATAAAGATGTACGAGCTATATGTGATGTAGCACGCAGTAGCAAAGCAGCAGATGTCGATGGTAGTGATGGAAGAAGAAGAAGAAGAAGAAAAAGAAACAAAAGAAGTAAATGAAGAAGAGGAACGAGAAGAAGAAGTTCTAGCAGCATCAACAACAATAGCAGCAACAGCAGCAGTAACGGCAGCAGCAGGCTCCACAAACGTAACAGCAGCAGCAGCAGAAGATACAAAGACAGTGCAGCAGCAGCTCGACAGCGACTCGTCTCTAGAGGGAAACAGAGAGAACAAATACTCTACTACCAAAAAAACTGCTAACACATTCGCCAGCAATAATGCTCCTAGCACTCTCTCCGTACAAGAGCAGCAGCAACAGCAGCAACCGCCGCAGCAACGACAGCAGCAGCAGGAGCAGCAGCAGCAGCAGAAGCAGCAGCAGCAGCGACAGCAGCAGCACCAGCATGACGACAAAGACGAAGAGCATAAGATTATTACTACTACTAGTAACAACACTAATACACATATTCATAGTACTAAATATGCAGTAATAACAATAGTGTGTATGTTGTAGACTATGCAAAGAATAAAATAGGGAAATTCGGACTAGGCTTCAAAGCGGTGTTTAGTATAACTGATAGACCCCACATCTTTTCTAATGGGTTTTCTTTTATGTTTGATAGTACACATCCAAGTGGCTTAGGAATGATACTACCTACATGGCTGCACCCGCCATTGTTCATCTATCACATACCCGTCACAACAGCTACTACTATAGTCACTACTACTACTACGACTACTACTGCTAGTATAGATATGAAAACTAGCAGTAGTGGTAGTAGTATTGAGAGCAATAGTATTGCTGCTGCTACGACTGCTCATCCCGCGAGTGCGATGTACAATAGTCTTGATGATGATAGTAACACTAATACTGGTAGTAATGGTAGTACTGATAGTAATACTCGTGATAATTGTAGTGATATGTATATTGATAGGGCTACAGATAATGACTGTAATAGTAATACTTCTTATAGTAACAATAGTAGTGACAGGATATCTGACCATAGTAATCGTAATAAAAGCAGGATTACCAATAACATTAGAAATGATAAGAACAATAGCAATTATAGTGGCGATTATGCCGGTAGTCTCTCCCTTGCTATATTAGATCAATATTGTCTTGATAGTGTGACAGATAAGATATCACAAAGTGGAGTACTCGAAGGGAAAAGAAATACTATAGCCTCCTACGTACACTACAAACACAAATATCCCTCGTATGTATCTCTGCAGGAGCTGCACCAGCAGCACCTGCAGCAGCAGCGACAACGCCGAGAGACAAAGCAGCAGCAAGAGCAGCAGCAGCAGCAGCAAGAGCAGCAGCAGCAGCAGCAACAGCAGCAGCAGCAACAGCAACAGGAGCAGCGGAAGGAGGACGCGCAAAATATATGTGGCTTGCCTTTGAGAACTGCAGCTTGTCAGTGGCGTACCATCTTTTGGCTGCCTCTAAAATTATCTCTTCTTCCTTCTTCTTCTTCTTTTTCCTCGCCGTCTTCTTCTTGTAGCAGCAGAAGCAGCAGCACAAGGACTAGCAGCAGCAGCAGTAGGAGCAGCAATAGCAATAGCAGTTGTGACGGTAGCCACAGCGGTACCAACAGCAGTAGTATCATCAGCAACAACAGCAGTACCAACAGTGAAATCAGTAGTATTACTGGGAAGATAAACAATCGATGGTCTACATACAATCGCGGTGTGGGGTGGCGACTAGCTATACTTGATGCAGAATTACTGCTATTCTTAAGGAAACTGAGACGGCTCAGTACATGGTGTTCCTTCGAGGGCGCTGCAGCAGCAAGATTTCAAGTTGTTGAGAAGAATATATGTTGTCATATGTGCGTCTCTCTCTCACATGCAGCAGCACGTGCAGCAGCAGAAGCAGCAAAACTAGAAGCAGCAAAAACAAAAGCAGCAAACGCAGCCGAAGCCGAAACTGTTGCAGAAACAACAGCAGCAATAGCAGCAGGAGAAACCACTGCAGCAGAGATTGCAGCAGCGGCAGCCCCAGGAGCAGAAGCAGCACCCTCGTACGCAGATAGAAGTCATATAGGAGAATGTACATATCCGAGAAGCGCAGCAAGTGGAAGAGAGGAGGTACAGCAGCAGCAGCAGCCGCAGCAAGTGTATAGTGGTGATAACAATCCTTTATCGTGGTGGGGTAGGGAAGCAGCAGATGCTGCTGCTACGTTTCTTGCAGCCGCAACAGCAGCAGCAGCAGCAGGGCGTCCTTCGAAACCAACATCAATTGATGCAGCATCAGGAGAACATTCTGGACGGCTGGTAGTAAAGGCGCCACTTTCTACAACGAGAACAGCAGCAGCCGCAGGAAAAGCAGCAGCAGCAGCAGCAAAAGCGGCAGCAGCAGCAGCAGCGGCAGCAGCAGCAGCAGCAGCGACAGCAGCAGCTGCAACAACGTATCATACTGAAGCGGGTCTGCCACCTGATGAGGTGTGCCTTGATGCAATAGAGCTACGTTCAACTATCCTGCATATTCCTGTGCGGCATGTAGCAGCAGCAGCAGTAGATACAACAGCAACAACAGCAGGTAACACTACAGCGCCAGCGGCAGAAGCGCTGGAAGCACCTACTACTGCAGCTACAGCAGCAGCGGAGAGTATAAATACGGCCACATCAGCCGCAGCAGATAAAGCAACAGCAGCAGCAGCAGGTATACATACGACAACAACAGCAGCTGCAGCAGCTGGAAGTACAACAGCAGGAGAAGCAGTAGGAGAAGTGATAAGAAGGAGAGAAGAAGGAGGAAGAGAAGAAGAAGTAGCAACAGCAGCAGCATCATCAGCAGCAGCGGCCTGCAGGGGAAGCTGCAGCAGGGACAGGAAAGGTGCCTGACATACATGTCGATGGTCAGCAGCAACAGCAACAACGAGAACAGCAGCAGCAGCAGCACCAGAAGGAAGTTCGCACAATACGTGGAGAAAACGAAGAAGAGGAAGACACGCAAGATCTAGGAAAAGAAGAAAAAAAGAAAATCTGTGTATGTGCTGCGTACGATGAAACTGAGGTGCGACGCTGGTTACTACTACGTAGACGCTTCACTATACGGCTTCTACAAGAGCAAGACTCTTCAGTAGAAGCATCTGCTGCTGGTGCTGGTATTCCTTCTTATTATTCTGCTGGTGCTGCTGCTGCTGCGTCTGCTGCCGGACCCCCGTATCCTGCCGCTGCTGCACCTGCCCTTGCTTCTGCTGCTGCTGCTGCTCGGGGTGCAACAGGCTGCATATCTCCCCCTGTTTCTTCGTGTCCTTTGTCTCCTTCTGCTGCGGTGTTCTTTTCTTCTTCTTCTTCTTCTTCTTCTTCTTCTTCGTGTACAAAATTGATTCATACAGAAATAGTACTTGCTTTTCCTATAACTCCTAGTGGATATGCACTAGCAGGACTGATACCTAGATCAGAACTGCCTGTACGTCGGTGCCTTTACAATAGTGCGGCAGCAGCAGCAGCCGGAGAAGGAGGAGCACCAACCGGAGCTGCAATGACACTGGCTACACCAGGAATAGCAACATCAGCGCCGCCAACGAAAGCAGCAGCAACAGGAGCTGCAGCACCAGCAACAACGGGAGCAGCAAGAAAAGCAGCAAAAGCGAGGGAAGCAGGAGAAGAAAGGGGATCATCATCGGCAGCAGCATTCGAGGCAGCTACATTATATGTGAGTGCCTGTAGATTATTTCTTGGTTGTAATCATGTAAGTCGGAGTGGACCAGAGGAAGAAACGGAAAAAGAAGAGGAAGAAGAAGAAGAAGGAGAAGAGCAGCAGCAGCAACAACAACAACAACCACAAGTGTATGTATCTCCACAGCGTGTATTTACTTTTCTTCCCATACGTAGTTATGGACTGCCTTTCGCTGTGCATGCACCTTTCACTCTCACTGCTTCTCGAGAATCGATACGCGTAGATGATATACACACACAACATCTATTAGCGGCAATACCTTCTACATTTCTTGCTGCCGTTGAAGCAGCAAAGGCCTCATCATTCCTTCCCTTGCAGCTATCATTTCTGAGATATGTACCTTTCTCTGTGTATGATCAAGTGGACGGTTGTAGTACCTCACACGCCGCACTAACAGGAGCAGCAGCAGCAAGATCTACAGCAGCAACGGAAACAGCAAGATTGGGGGCAGCAACAAGCTCGACGGCAGCCTCAGCGATTACGGCAGCGGCAGCTGCAGCAGCAGCAGTACGCGGAGGAGGAGGAGTTGGCAGACGTGGTATTACTGCAATGGATAACGTACTTACAGCAGCAACCGCGACAGAAGCGACAGCAGCAGCGACAGCAACAGCAGCAGCACCCGCAGGCGATGAAGATATATTCGAGCCAGTAGCACGGGCTATACGGCGCTCAATGCGTACATATCCATGCATCATGGCTCTCAGTCCTACTGTTGCTCCTGCAAATACGTGCACAAGTGGATACGCGCAGAACAATAACAGCAGCTGTAGCAGCAGCAGCAGCAATAAGGGCAGCAGCAGCAGCGGCCTCAACAGCGAGAGCGATAGCAACAACGGCGGTAGCAGCAGGAGGAAAGATGGAGACCAATGTAGTAGTAGTAGTAGCAGTGGTAGTATTAGTAGTAGTGGTAGTTGTAGTAGTAGTGGTAGTACTACTAGTAGTAGTGGTAGTCATAGCAGTCTTACGTGTAGTGAAGATATCAGCTGCTGCTGTTGCCGTTGCTGCTCTTGCTGTTGCAGCAGTGATAGTAGAAAGCTAAAATATAAACAAGATTTTGTATGGGTGTCACCTTCCGCTGCTGTCCTTCTACCCGCTGCTGCCTATGCTGTACAACGTTCATACACAGCGATGTGGCAGCAGCTGCAACAAAAGCAGCAGCTGCAGCAGAAGGAGCAGCAGCAGCAGGAGGAGGAGGAGGAGAAGCAGCAGCTGCGGCAGTTGCGGCTGGTTCCACAACAGTATAATACACTAGCTAGGATGGATGCGGCTACTGCTACTACTACTATTACTACTAGTAATCCTGCTATTGATATTAGTACTACAGCAGCACAACCGATGCGAGATACAGAAGTTAATGCCAATCTAAGATTTTTACACCCTACAGGAGAAACAACAACAGCAGCAAGGACAACAACAACAACAACGCCAACAGTGGCAGCAGCGGCAGCAACAGCAGCGACGGTAGCAACAGCAGCGATGGCAGCAACAGGAGAAGCAGCAGTACCAGGCTACATCGGAGCAGAAGCAAGAAGAGTAGACGCCAGTGCTACCTCTACGGCTGCTATTACCGCTACTACTACGATTTCTGCAGATAGTAACATTAGCGGCAGCAGCCGCAACGCCGGCAGCAGCAACAGCACCACCGCCGCCAGCAGCAGCAGCACTACCCGCAGTAACAGCAACAGCAACAGTCGCACCAGCAGCAGCACAAGCAGCAATAACAAGAACAGCAGCGCCAGTAACAAGAGCAGCACCAGTGATGATAGAAGCAGCAGCAGCACTCCCAGCGATAGTAATAATAGTAATAGTGGCGGTAGTATTTGTAGTAGTAATAATATTTTCGGATGTAGAGATGAAGATATACGAGAGCAACAATTACTTCTGTTTCTCGCACCTCCTGCTGCACTTCAGCAACTACTCCAGTGCTACTACGTCCATCCTGCTGCTGCTGTTGTTGCTGGTGAACGTCGCCTACTCAAACTGGGTGTCCGCTATTTCAGCCTTTGGGATGCAGTAGATCTGCTAAGACGTGTACTTTTATACCACCACCAGCAGCAGCAGCAACAGCAGCAGCAGCAGCAACAGCAGCAGCAGTGGCAAAAGCAGCAGCGGCACCTACTACAACTACAACAGCAGCGACAGCAGCAGGGAAACCAAACACAGCAGCAGCAGCACATGTATGCGGTCCAGAAGCAGGTGCAGCATCAGCACCCGCTGCAACCCCCGCGGCAACAGGGGGAGATAAGAAATTCAGAGGAGTCTCCTAAATGTAGTCATATGTATGATTATAATCAGAATAATAGTAGTAGTAGCTTCAGGAAGAACCGAGATAGTAATATCAAGAGTAAAAGTCTGAAAAATACTAGTAATACTCATAGTGCTCTTCTATCTCCTTGGTGGGTGGGAGCATATCTGGAGCTACTAGATATTTTAGCATCAAATGTATTTCATGAGAACCCTGCTGGTGCTGGTATTCGTGGTGCGGCGGCTGCAAGTAGTAGTAGTAGGAGCAGTACTGCTGCAACAGCAAGAAGAGAAGTACTTGTAGCATTTAAAGTACTAAGACAACTGCCGTTTCTCCCCACAACTGCTGGCCTTCTTGTTGCACCACAGTGTGCTGCTTCTGTGACAACTACAGGCACTACGTCTACGCATCCATCTACTGCTGCAGGTTCTTCTTCTTCCTCTTCTTCTTCTTCTGTAACATCAGCTGCGACAATTTATCTGCCTTCAGAAGCCACTGCTACTCCATCTACTAGATCTTACATAGGTGCACTACAGCCACAACAGCAACAGCAACAGCAGCAGCAGCAGCGACGGCAAGTGCAGCAGCAACAGCAGCAGCAGCGGTATGGGGAATACGCTTTATCAATATCTGCTACCAGTAGAGAGAGAATGAAAGGGCATCCGACTATTCATAGCAGCGATTGTAATATCGGTACCAGTCTTGTCCCTGCTGCTGGTGCTACTAGTGCTGCTGCTGCTGCTACCGCTGCTGCGGCCGCGGCTGGCGGTGGTGATGATGATAATGGTGAATATGCTGCTGATGCTGTCGGTAGTAGTTTTGTAAGCACCCACAGCAGTAGGAGTACGAGAGCGGAAAAGAATACAGAAGAGAGAACGTGGGAAAATAATATCTATCATGTGGAGTTTATGGAGCAGCAGCTACACCAAGTAGAAGCAGCAGGAGGACTACTACCATCGATACATATTTTACATCCGCACGTGTTGTCTCCTCTCACGTCTGCTACTATCGAGAAGTATATTATAGAGACTACAGTTCCTACTATTACTCCTACTGCTGCTGCTGCTGCTTCCGCTGCTGGTGCCGCTGCTGCTGCTACGACTGGCGGAAAGCTTAAGAATATATCGAGAAGTGATCTATGTGCTGTTACCAATAGTAGTGAAGGTACCAGCGTGTATGTACCCCATACAGGTGAAGCTGCTGCTACTGCTACTACTAATACTACTACTAATGCTGCTAACAAGGCGGGCGTTTCTGCTCCTCTTCTTCTTGCTGCTGCTCCTGCTCGTGGTCTCCCTCCTACTTCTGCTGCGACCGCTGGTGCTGGTCTGGCTTCTGCCGCAGCAGCTGCTGCGGGTCTCACCCGTGCTGCTGCTGGTGCTGCCTCTGCCGCCGGAGACAAGCTACCGCTAGCCGAAGGAGGATATACAAATACTCATAAAAAACACAGAGAAGCAGGAGAAGAAGAAGAAGAAGAAGGAGAAGAACACAAAAATAAAGAACTCGAAGAACAACTGATACGGAGGAAACGGATATTAAGGAGTCTACGTCGTCTTGGACTATACCAGGGTCTATCTCCTCTTGTTATACTTCGTCACTATGTATTACCACTGTTACTAAAGGCTTCTCTGCTGCAGTTACTACGAGTGAAACAGCAGGAGCAACAGCGAAAGCAGCAGGTACCACAGCAGCAGCAGCAGCAACAGCAGCTACAACCGCGGCAGCAGCTGCAGCAGCTGCAGCAGCAACAACAGCAGCAGAAAGACATCGAAGAGCAGCAGCTTATAGCTGCTTTGGGGTTCCTAGTAGTTCATCAAGGAATTTTTGGGGATCTTCTGCATACTTGTTGCATTGCTGATATTGCTGCTGCTGCTCTTCCTGCTGCTACTGCAGCTGCACTTACTCCTGCTGCTGCTTCTGCTCACCCTGCTGCTGCTGCTTCTGCTCATGCTGCTGCTGCCGCTGCCTGTCCTCCTCTTTCTGCTGCTACCTCTGCTCCTCCTCCTGCGGCTGCTGCTGCCGCCTCTTCTTCTTTATCTGTAAGCCTGTTGTTGCGCGGTGGCTGCTGGAGCTGCCCTAAACGGCCGACATCTCCGCTGCTGCAATCTCACCCAGCAGATGCATCAGCAGCAGAACCTGCAGCAGGAGCAGCAGCGGCAGCGGCAGGTGGCGTAACAGCGGGAGCAGCACAAGGAAAACAAGAAGTAGACGTGGCTGGAGAGGGCTCAGAAGCAGCAGCAAATGAGAGGAGACGTAGGAGGAGAAGACCGCAGCATGAAGTCGATGATGATGCTGATGATGTGTCGGATCGGGCGTACGTACACCGGAAAAAAGCAGGTGAAAGAATAGAGAAAAGATGGAAAGAAGAGGAAGAGGAAGGAGAAGAAGAAGATATACGTGACAGCAGAACCAGATATGAAGGAAGGATGAACAGCTGCAGTAGGAGCAGCAGTAGCAGCAGCAGCAGCACCAGAAGCAGTAGTAGCAGCAGTGGCAGCAGCAGTGGCAGCGGCAGCGGCAGCAGCAGTAGCCATAGCAGCAGCAATGGCAGATGTGGCTGCTGGAGATATATTACTATAATTACAAGTACAGGAGAATGGGTCTGTCTAGGTGACTATCGCCTGAGATTTGCTGCTCTTGTAGAGGAGGAGGCCAACCCACAGCAGCAGCACAAAAGAAATCTGCTGCTGCAGAAGCTGCTGCTCCTGGCACCTCCTCCTTCTTCATCCTTTACATCACATACAATCAATGCTGCCACATCAGCAGAAGCAGCGAAGGTAGAGGAAGGAACGACAGCAGCGGCAGCAGCAGGAGTAGCAGCAACCCGTGAAGCAACAGAGGCAGCCACAGAAACAGCAACAGAAGCAGCAACAGAAGCAGCAACAGGAGCAGCAGCAGAAGCAGCAGCAAAAGCAGCAGCGGAGGGGACGAACACGACAGCTGCGGGAGCGACAAGACAAAGACAAGCAGCGACGCTACCAGATGCACCAACAGCAGCATCAGCAGGTGCAGCAGTATTGTCTCAACGCCCTGCTCCGGCGTTAGCAGCAGCACTAGCATCAGCAGCGCCAGCAGCAGCACTAGCAGCAGCACCCTCAGCCGCAGCAGCAGGAGAACCAAAGAGGTATCTTCCTGCAGATAAGGAAGAGGAGAACATTAGAGAGAAATTAAAAAAGAGATATAGAAGTAGCTTAGATAATCTGGAGGGTAGCCGATTCGAAGCAGCGCTGGCAGTATTTGAACCAGCAGGCGTGTATAAGAAATATGGTACACCGTTACTGTGGAAATCATTTATATGTAATTTGGGAATACCTAATAGTCTTTTTCCATCTATGACCTCTCTTTCGTATGACTTGCTCTTTGCCGAAGAGAAATTCGCGAAAAATACAAATGAGAAGAAGAAAGAGATGCAGGCGGGAGCAGAAGAAGACGAGGAGGAAGTAGAAGAAGAAGAGGAAGATAAAGAAGAAACAGAAGAAGAAAAACAGGAAGAGAAGAGGGATTGAAAAGGGAAGGAAAAGAGAACGAGGAACAAGAGAAAACAAAGAACACGACCGATAAAAGGGAGCGGAACGGAGAGGCAAGGTCCAGACTCAGTGGTAGTAGCCGTCATCGCAGAGGCCGCAACAGCGGAAGCAACATCGATAGCAGCAGCAGTAGTAGTGGTAGTAGCGGTAGAGAAGTGGGCAACGATGAGCAAGGAAAACAATTGCTGCTGCTGCTGCAAAAACTACAGCTACCTCCCGGAAAGAAGGAACAGGAAAGATACGTTAATGTATATATGAAGAACATATATATAGAAGGTCAGCCTGTAGCAGACAAAGAAGTAGACATGGAAGGTGGGGGCGAGATACCGATTTTTAATAGAGATTATGGGAGGATCTTTCCAGCAACAGCGGATGCCGGTACTGCTGCTGCTGCTGCTCCTACTACTATTGCAGCACGCACGGCTGCTGCATGGAGAGCTGCGCCAAGTGCAAAGGCAGCAGCAACGACAGCAGCAGCAACGGCAGCAGCAGCAACGACCGCAGCAGCAACGACAGCAGCACCAGGAGCAGAGGAAGGGGTAGCACGTGATGGTAGCAGGAGGACAACAATTATAGCAAGAGAAGGCGAAGAAGAGAAGGAGGACAGCAGCAGCAGCAGCAGCAACCGCAGTAGCGACCGCGGCAACGGCAGCAGAGTGAGCAGCACCAACAGCAGCGGCAGCAACACCAACAACGGCGGCAGCAACAGCAGCATACCCTTCTTTGTACCTTTACAAATACATCCACCTTTAGAAGAAATACTTACATGTATCAGAAATAGTAGAAGCTGTAGAGAATGGATATCTTTGTTGCAGTCCGCCCATGCCAGCTGCTGCAGCAGGAGGCGGAGGAGGAGGAGAAGACGCACCAGGAGAAGAAGCAGCATTACTCGTAGCCGCAGCAGAAGCAGCAGCAGTCATAGGAGTGATAGTAGTATTAGGAGTGGCAACAGTAGTATTGGTAGAAGAAGCAGCAGAGAGTCCGTGCAGAGAGGAGGCAGTCGCAGGTGGCAACACAGCAACAGAACTAGAAGACATATGACCTCCACTACCAGCAGCAGCGGCAGCAGGAGCAGCAGCACGAGAAGCAGCAGGAGCAGCAGCACGAGGAGCAGCAGGAGCAGCAGCACGAGGAGCAGCAGGAGCAGCGACAGCAGGAACAGCAGGAGGCGCAGCAACAGCAGCAGCAGTGGGGGCAGCAGCAAGAGTGATAGCAGCGGAGAAGGATACACGAATGATAGAATTCTCAGCACCAGCACCTGCAACAGCAGCAGCAGGGGAACAAGACGAAGAAGACGAACGCAGCAGCAGCTGGTGCTGCTGCACGTCGAAGATTATGTCTCAGTGGAGTTTCATCATATCACTGCTGCTCTATCTTGTCTTTACACAGTGACCCCAGCAGCGACAGCAGGAGCAGCAGCAGCAGCCGCAGCGGCAACAGCAGCAGCAACAGCAGATCTTCCAAATCAAACGAGGGCAGTAGCTGTCACAGCGCAGCAGACGCTTCACGCCTTATATGCTGCACGGAGCCGCAGCAGCAGAGAGCAAGAGCGACAGCAGCAGCACCAGCAACAGCAGCAGCAGCGGCAGCAGCAGCAGCAACAGCAGCAGCAGCCGCGGCAAGAGCCGCAGCAGCAACAGCAACAGCCGCAGCGGCAGCAGGATCAGTTTTGTATGATGCAGCAAGGGAGAGGTGTATATGTCCCGAAGAGTACAGCAAGACGGTCACAACAGACGCCGGTGCTCCCGCCTGGTGCTGAATCTGCGGCTAGTACTACTTGTACTATCGATGCTGCTGCTGCTGCTGCATCAACTGCTGCTGCTGCACCAACTGCTGCTGCTGCAGCAACTGCTGCTGCTGCGGCTGCAGAGAATCTATTGATACAGCGACAAGCTGCGTTACTGCTAAATGAGCTGCTGTATGAAGAATGGCAGCGCGGTGTTCTGTCTCATAAATATCTCTACGCGCCTTGTTATGCTGCTTCTGGCATCGCTGCTGCTGCTGCTGCCTTTGCTGCTGCTACAACTACTACTGCTGCAGCCAGCAATACTGCTGCTGCTTCTGCTGTACGCCTTGGTCCTCCTTCTTCTGCAGCTGCGGCCTCTGCTGCTGCTGCTGCGGTGGCGTTTGCCGCCTCTGGTGCCGCAAGTCTGCTACATACTGCAACAAGTAAAGGCGTTGCCCGTAGCAGCAGCAGCAGTCGAAGCAGCATCAACACAAGTTGGTGTGCTCCGATGAAGGAGAAACACCTGCAGAAGCAACTGCAGAAGCAGGAGCACCAGCAGCAGCCCCTACAACTAGAGCAGCAGCAGCAGCATCGGAGACGTTACTGTTCTGCGTATGATGGGAACGGTATGTTTGCTGCTGCTTCCACATTTCATACGCAGCTCCGTAATCGTCGGTGGTTTCCTGTCTGTGAAGCGTTGCCGTCCGGGCAGGCGTGCTCTACGTTACTTTCTCGTGAACTTATATACACAACCGGGACAGCAGCAGGAGCGGCAGCAGCAGGAGCGGGAGGCGGAATAGCAGCAGAAGGCGAAGAAGGAGAAGGAGCTGCAGCGAGAGCCGCAGCAAACGAGTTACTGTGCAGCGGCGGAACAGGCGCAGCAGCAGGAGAAGATGTAACAATAGTAGGAGGGAACGCAGCAGCGGCAGCAAATGCAGGTGCACGGACAGCAGCAGCAGAAAAAACAGCGACAGGAGAGAGAATAATAGCCGGAGTCAGAGAAGGAGCGGCTACAGCAGGTGAAGCGAATGCAACAGCAGCACCAGGGGAGGCAGCAGGCGACGCAGCAGGAAATGAACAAAGAAGCACAGAAACGCTATACAGTATGCAAGTAGTCCTTGATGTCGCTGGTGAGATGAGCAGTTGCAGCAGCAGCAGCAGCAGTAGTGATGATAGCAGCAAGGGCAGCAGCACCAGCAACAGCAGTAGTAGTGACGGTAGCAGCAACGAAGGGAATAGCAGCAGGAGAAGTAGAAGACAGGAAGGAAGACCCCACAAAAAGATAAAAAGGAGAATTCTCTATTGCAGTAGTACTAAGAGTAGCGGTCGTAGTAATAGCATCAGCAGCAGCAATTCTTTATATGGAGGGCGAAAACGATGCTGCAGCAAGCCGGGTCCATGTAGTTATCGGCCGCCAAGAATGTATCTACACGATGCTTCCGCTGCAGGGGCTACATCAGCAGCAGACGAAGCAGCAGCAGACGAAGCAGCAGCGGGAGGAGAAGCGCAAGAGAAGACAGTGGACCTAAAGGAAGAAGAAGAAACGGAAGTGGAATGGTATTGGCAATATACAGGTCTGGCTGCGCCCGCTTCATTATGTCTGCCTGTCGAAAATGTATTGCGAGTCTATGGCTACTTAGTACGCTATGCAGATCCTACAGCAGCATCTGTATGGTGCGGGGACAGAAGCAGCAGCAGCAGCAGCAGCGGTACCACTAGCAGTAGCAGCACCAGTAGCAACAGCACCGGCGACGGCGGCAGTATTACTTCTAATGCACCAGCCAATATTTTTGGCTTCTCTGTCCTTGTTGGTGCTGCTGCTGCAGCAGGTGTACACAGTCGTAAGGCCTCGCGTGTTTACGTGGGTGGAGAAAAAGAGAAAACATATGGGGTGTGTAGACTCCCAACAGCAGCAGCTACAGCAGTAACAGCAGTGTCAGCAGTAGCAGCAGTTTCAGCAGCAGCAGAAGAGAACAAACAACAGGGGAAAGACACAGTGGCCGTAGAGTGTGACAGCAGGACAATGGAAATAACAGCAGGCAGATTCGATACAGACGAACTCTGCCTTTATGATGCAAGAGGACTTTGGGGGGCGGCAACAGCAACGCCACGGGCAGCAGCAGCACCAGCACCACAACCAGCAGCAGCAGCAACATCGACGACCACAACCGCAGCAACAGCAGCAGCAAGGTAACAAAACGCAGAAGAGGAAGGAGAGGATAGAAGAGCAGCAGATGCTAATTTGTGATTTACTGGGAATACAGCAGCAGCCGTCTACACCTGGGGCCGGTATGCTCTTGCAGCAGCTTGCGGCTTTATACTTGTTATCTTCTTCCTCTCTTTGCTCTCACAGCAGAAACATGCCAGAAGCGCGAGAACAACAGCAGCAAAAGCGGAGTCAACAGCAGCAGCAGCAGAACGAGCAGCAGCAACAGCAGCACCAGCACCAACAGCAGCGGTGGTACAAGGGGAAGAGCTGGCGACAGCAACAGGAACGGCGGCAGCAGCAGCAGCAGCTTGTGTTGGCTTTTGATAAGCTTCAGAGCTGGGGAGAGGAATCTAGAAGAACAATCGGACCAACACCAGCAGCAGCAGCAGCAGCACGAGGCGAAGTCTGGCAGCAGCAGCAGCCTGAGAAGAGAATCAGTACTTACGCGGCATGCATGAATAACAGCAACAACAGCAGCAACAGCAGCATCGGCAGCAGCAACCGATTTTCTTGTGCCTTATATATACAGGAAGGTGTGTATCAGGAGCACGACTGTATTTTTTCTTGTTGCTGCTCCTCGTATTTTTCTTCGCCTACACTATCTTCTACATGCGTTGACTGGATGGTCTCTTGTACCGGTGCAGCACAATGGACAGGGAGGAGCAGCAGCAGCAGCACCGACAGCAGCATCAACGGCCACAGCAGCAGTGGCAACAGTAGCAGATGGAAGCAGAGTAGCAGCAGTTCACATGGTAGTAGCATGCGTAGTACGATTGCTAATACAACTAAGATAGTAGGAGCAGATGATGATGAGGATGACAAAGAAGATGAAAAACAAGAAGAAGAAGAAGAAGAAGAAGAAGCAGAAGAAGAACGTGATGCTAGTCATATGTTAGATTTGATGTGCTGCAGCAGATGTAAAACTGCTATTGATGCAGCTATAAGACTGTTGTTCTATCTTTCTCAATCTGCTGCTGCTGCAGACGCTGCTGCTGCCGCTGCTGATGAACAACTCAGTAATAACAAGAGGAAGAATAAGAAGGGCAAAAACCAGCTGCAGCGGCTGCTGCTGCCGCCGTTAAATTCACATATACAACCTCAGCGGCAGCAAAAGCACCGAAGACAGCTTGTGGAGAAGCAGCGGATGCTGACCAGTATGCATACAGAGAACTGGTCTGTGCACAACCAACAGCAACACCAACAGCAGCAGCAACAGCAGCACCCAGCAACAGCAGGAACAAGATAAAACAACCATGCTATCTACGCTAGATAATAAGAGTAAGTATCAATATCTATGTAGACGGAAGCTTAGCAGTTGTGGTTGTAGTAGGTCTGATATGCTGCAATATATAGCCGCGGTGCTGCAGGGAAAGAGAAATGGGCCACCAGTTCTGCCACTCCCCGAGATAGTGCAGCAGCAGCAGCAGCAACAGCTGCATCTCTCTGCTATTCGAAGCCGCATCAGAAGCAACCGCAGCAGCAGCAGTACCAGCAGCACTAGCAATAACAGCAGCAACAGCAGATTATCTATTGCAGCGAACCATACTACAAAGAATATGAGATGTCTACGTTGGGTGTACCCATTAGATGTATGCTGGCGTAGCCCACCAGGTACTAGTCTACTGCCCTTCGCTGCTACTACTGCTGCTGCCGCTTCTTTTTTTTCTTCTTGTCCTTTTTTTTCTTGTTCTCCTTCCTCCTCATGCTCTTCTTCCTCCTCATGCTCTTCTTCTTCTTCCTCCTCTTCTTCGCCTTTGGATACCTCTGTGTATTTCTATGGCCCTATCTGTACATTTTTTTCTTTGTATATAAAGCAGCAGCAGCAGGAATGGGAGGCGAAGACGAAAAAGCAGAAGCAGCAGCACCCGCAGCAGGACTGGGCTGAACAGCACCAGAGGCAGGAAACAGTGAAGGAGGACGAGAAAAAGAAGCAGCAACAGCAGCAGCAGGAGGAACGACAGGAGGAGGAGAAGCACCTGCAGCAGCGTGTGGATTCTGAAGCAGAACAGAACAAGCAGCAGCAGCAGGAGGAGGAGCAGGCGCAGCAGCGGGAGAAGCAGGAGGAGAGGTATAGGAACACGAAGGAAGTAGAAGTTTGTGGGGTCCATACACGAGCGGCATGGAGTGCAGCAGCGCTAGCAGTACTTCCTCCTGCTGCAGGTGGCTACTGCAGCACGAGCACATGTAGACAGTCAAATATCGTAGATGATGGCGGCGACTATTACTATTACAGCGGCCGCGGCAGCAGCAGCAGCAGTCGTAGCAGGAGAAGAAGGAATAGACTGATAGAAGACAAAGAGAACATCATAACGCAGCGGCAGCAGCAGCAACAGAACACCCCACATCCACTTTTACTATTTAAGCAGCTGCTGATTGTACACGGGCGTATGCCTCGACGGCCTTCTATACCTGCCTGCATCGCAGCATTATGTAATATATCTGGTATGTCTAGTAGTATTAGCCGTGCATGTCTATCTACTGCTGCATATGAAATTTCTAATATTACTCGTAGTCTTGCTACCGCTGTTCCTGCGGGCGCTGCTCCTGGTATCCGTGCTTCTTTTGTTGCAGACAGCATCTACTCTGCTTCTCCCACTCTTCATGCTCCTGCTGCTTTTGATGCTTGGCCTGCGGCTGCTGCAGGTAGTGCCGCTCCTGCTGCTGCCGCTGCTGTACCTGCTGCTGCTGCTGTTCCTGCTGCTGCTGCTGTTCCTGCTGCTGCTGCTGCTGCTCGTGCTGCTGCCGCTCCTACTGCTGGTGCTTTTCGTCCTGCTGCTACTGCTGGTCGGGCTGCTGCAACTAACACCAGTACTGCTTATAGGTACAGTATTACTGGTAATAGTATCGAAAAGAGTATTCATCCTGCTAGTATTAGCACTTCCAGTAATATGAATAGTAGTACTGACAGTCATATTGATACGGATACTACGTCTAGCCATGATAAGACGAATACTGGTGAATATTTGTCGGTAGAAAAGAAGCCGCAGAGGAAAAGAGGAAGAAACATATCGTCGTATTCTTCTCCTCCTGCGCCTCACTTAAGATGCAACAAATATAGGAAGGAACATTCAAAATGGCCTTGTGAACGAGGGAAAGAAGGAAGAGAAAGAACAAGTAGTAGTAGTAGTAATAGTCCGGGTAGGAGTGGTATTGGCAGGAGATTTGATATATATACACAGACGTCCACGGCAGCAGCGGCGGCAGCAAACAATAACATTATTATACCGATAGCAGCAGTGGCAAGAGCGGAAGAGGAAGAAGACGTAGATATACAGAGGGACCAACGTATGTATATGTCAAATATAAACAGAAGAGCTATACAAGCAGTTCTGCTGCTGCTGCATATTGCTTCCAGACTTCAGCAACAGATACAGGCTTCCTGGAGTTGTCAGCAGCGCAAGCAGCAGCAGCAGCAGAAGCAGGGGCAGCAGCAGCAGCAGCAGAGGCAGCGGCAGCAGCAGCAGCAGAAGCAGCGCCAGCAGGAGCAGCAGCAGACGCAGCGGCAGCAGCAGCAGCAAGTCCTGCACACCTCTCATGATGCCGACACCGATATTAGTAGATATACATGTTCTGAAACACTTAATTGTACAACGTGTATATCATCTCCTATTGATAGTACCACTACTACTACTATGTATAATAATAGTGATAGTACTGCTGGTATCAGTGATAAGAATTTTACTGATAGAGAGGCGATTTCTGCTGCTACCGCTCCTGGTACTGCTGCTATCGATACAGCTGCTGCTACTAGTGCTGCTGCTGCGTCCGCTGCTGCTGCTATATTGAAAATACTCTTGCAACATGTTCCAGTACTGCCTGCGTGGGCAGCAGGTATCCAAGTATACAGACGGCAGCGCCAGCAGCAGCAAAAAAAGAAGAAGCTGCGCAGTAGTCATGCAGCAGCAACAGCGACGGCAAAAGTAATAGCAGCAGCGACAGCAACGTCAGGGATACCAGCAGCAATGGGAGGCGGTAGTAGTAGTAGTAGTAGCAGTAGTAGTAGTCGTAGTAGTAGTAAGAATACTAATGATAGTGATAATAAAAGCAGTATTACTGGGTATAGCAATTATGAAGAACACGGGGAAAAAGACGAAGAAGAAGAAGATGAAAAAGAAGATGTCAGAGTTCTTGATAGAAGTTGTTTTTGTTGGGCATCAACTCCGCGCTGCAGCACACAAGCCTCATCATTGAATCTATTAGTACGAGAGGAAGACTGGACTATGTGGAAAGCCTTCTGCCTATGTAAATATGAAAACGCGGACAACGGTAGTAGCAGCAGCGACCACAGAAGCAGCCGCAATAGTAGCAGCAACAGCAGCCGCAACAGCAGCAGCAACCGCAGCAGCAGATGCAGACGCGGCAGCCGCAGCAGCGGTGGCGCTAATAGTAGTAGTAGCAGTAGGTACCATAGCCGCTGTAGTAGCAACAGCAGCTGCAGCAGTTCTAGCAGCAGTATGAACAATTATAGCTGTGGGGGAGGCAGTCGTGACAAAACCAACAGCAGCAGCAGCAGTACAAGCGGAAGCCGCAGCAGCAGCTATATTATTATTATTAGTAGTAGTCGTAGTGATGATAGCAGCAGCAATCGCTGCAGCAGTAGGAGGAGGAGCTATACCACTGGCGACAATGAAGTATTAAATAAAAGAAGGAGGAGACAGCAGCGCCAACAAG
Organism: Rangifer tarandus platyrhynchus; assembly: GCA_949782905.1. Classification (NCBI taxonomy): domain Eukaryota; kingdom Metazoa; phylum Chordata; class Mammalia; order Artiodactyla; family Cervidae; genus Rangifer; species Rangifer tarandus. The sequence continues at coordinate 33,808 of CATKSN020000153.1, forward strand.
GACAGCAGCAGCAGCAGCAGAAAGACATATGTACCGTGAAAAGAAAACAACAACAACACCGGCAGAAAGAGGTGCATACGAGGAAAAGAAGAAAACGGCAACGACAGCGGCAGCAGCAGCAGCAGCAGCACGTTGTGTACAGCAGCACACCTCTTCTTGTTGCGTGGCCTTTCGAAAAGACCTTGGAGTTACGTGCAGCGGCACAACGGCAGCGTCTCTTACCACCTCTGCAACAGAAGCAGCAGGAGCACCAACAGCAGCAGCACCACCAGCAGCAGCACAAACAGCAGCAGCTACGGCAACAGCAACAGCGACAGCAACAGCAGCAGCACGAGGAGGAGGAGGAGACAGAATATCAAAACGGACAGCAGCTACACCGAATGCTGCATAATAATAGTAACACTAGTAGTAATAGGAGGAGTAGCAGTCGCAGCATTGATTTAGTTTTATCAGTAGCAGCAGCCTTGATACCAGTATACTGCTGAATTCTCCCTATAAGTCTTTGGGAAGCAACAGCAAGAACCACAGCAGCATCAGCACCAGGCCTAGAAACAGCAGCACCTGTGAGGGTCTCAGGAGTCTTCTTGCTGCTGCCATCACCGGCTGGACAAGTAGAGTGCTTGCAGCAGCAACATGCAACCACAAATATAACGGAAACTGTAGACATACTAGTCAACAGGAAGAAAAACGAGCAGCACCAGCAGCAGCAGCACCACGTATTCTAGCACCAGCAGCAGCGTCCACAGCAGCAGCAGAAGAAGATACAGATTTCCTTGAGGAGTACGAGATATACGAGGATGAAACACGGACGTTGCTGGTATCACTACACCAAAATAATATCTTTCTATCCCGTGAATCTTACTTTTCTTTTTCGTCCTCTGCTGGTTTCTGTCTTTCTCGATACCCGTCAGAAAGACTGCTGCCTCACTCTCCATGTGATGCACCTACAACAGCGATGCTACATAGATCGGGTGCTGCTGCTGCTGCTCCTCCTCCTGCTATTACTACAACGACTGTCAGCGGTGGTGGAGCTGCTACTGCTGCTCCTGCTGGCGCAGCTGCTCGCACACTGGAGAGAAGATGTATAAGAAGCATCGACAGTACTTATGGCAGCAGAGGCACCAGTTACGGTAGAAGCAGCAGCAGCAGCAGCAACACTACAAATAGCACAAGCAGCAGCAGCGGTGGCAACAGCAGCAGCAGCAGCTTGCTGCTCCAAGATTGCTGGGAACGCCTACTAAAAGACCTTCTACATGCCAGGCCACTACATCAGCAATGTGTTTGTAGCTTACTAGCTCGGCCTCTGTTATCTGATGCTGCTGGTGCTTCTTCTTCTCCTTTTCCTTCTGCTTCTGCTACTACTTCTGCTACTGCCCTCCCTAGCAGCAAAAGAGATTTCAACATTCCTGCCACTTCTATTTTCTCTTCTTCTTCTGCTTCTTCCGGCCTCGCTACTGCTACTCCTGCTGCCTGCGCAGGCGGAGATGCCTCTGCTGCTGCCGTTCCCGGTGCTACTGCTGCTCCTGCTTCTGTTCTTGATAAAGGGGACGATGTTCTTGCCGGAGCTGGTGCCGCTGCTGCGGATGAAGGTGGTGACGCATTTATGAAGGTTGTAGGTGCTCTGAGCTCTACCACTTCTCCTCCAATTTTTTCTGGTTATCTAGGTAGGCACCTTCCAATATATAGTAACAGCAGCAGCAGCACCAATGGACGCAGCAGCAGCAGCAGCGGCAGCACCAATGTCAGCAGCAGCAGCACCGGCCAGAATAGCAACAGCAGCGATATAAGAACTCGCGGTAGTAAAGTCTCTCTCCTACAAACGCATCCGGCAGCAGCAGGAGGAGGGGGAGAAGACCGATGGTTATGTTTCTCTCCTTCACTCTATCTTTTTCGGCTGCCGCTGTCTTCCTCTTCATCTTCCTCTTCTTCGTGTAATATCACTTCTTCTTCTCTTTCGTCTCTTCTTTCTCTTTCCATTAGTCTTCTATATCTGATGCAGCAGTCAATAAAGTTTGGTCGTAGCGCCTGCTGCAACACGTCAGTCATAACACCACAGGCAACGACAGCAGCAGCAATACTAGCGGCAACAGCAGCAGCAAAAACAGCGGGTACAGCAGCAACTGCAACCACAGTGATACCAGCAGCAGCAGCAGCAACAACAGCAGCAGCAGCAACAACAGCAATATCAGCAGCGACGACAGCAGCAGCAACAACAACAGCAAAAGCAACAACAGCAGCACCAGCAACAACAGCAGCAGCAGCAACAACAACAACAACCGCATGTGTAGAATACATTCGCCATACTGATGATTCTTTGTCGAGGAGTACTCCTGCAAACTGTGAAACAATCCGCGCTCCTCTTTCTTCTAAGACTGCTACTCCTGCTGTTGCTGCTGCCGCTGCTTTCGCGACAGCTGGAAGGAAAGACCAATATACTCTAATGGCTGGCGCTGCATTAAAAATTATAATTTGCTGTACTCTGCTACCCGCAGCTCGGCGTTACCTTCTGCTAAAACGTCCTGATGACTATCTGATATTAGGCACTACATGTTCTGCTGATGGTACTGCTGCTGCAGCGGCTTCGCCTCCTCCCCCTCCTGGTGTTGCTGCTGCGCTTCCTGCTGCTGCTGCGCCTCCTGCTGCTCCTGCTGTACATTCTTGTTCTGCTGAGGTGGATTCTCCTGCTGCTGCTGCTCGTGTAGATACAGCTACTTCTGCTGCTGCTGTTGCGGGTGATTGTGGTAATACTGCTGCTGCTGCTGCTGCCGGTACTGAGACACTGCTGCTACGGAGGCTACGTCGCATGCAGGTGCTAGTAGCAGATGAGCTGCTGCTGCAATTTCTGCATCTTCCCACGCAGCAGCAAAGTAGGTGTCTACCTGTTGAAGCTGCTATTGAAGGTATTCCAGAAGTATATGAAGAAGAGCGGTTGCATCTACAACAGAAGCAGCAGACACAGGAGGAGCAGCAGATGCGACAGCAGCTAGAAAATCATGAGCAGCAGCCGCAACAGGTACAACGGCAGCTAGAACAGCAGCATCAGGTGCCGCAGAGGAGGCAGCAGTTCCTGAAGCAGCAACAGCTGCAACAGCAGCTACAAAATCAGCAGCAGCAGGTACAGCAGAGGAGGCAGCAGTTTCTAAAGCAGCAACAGCTGGCGCGGCTTCAGCAGCGGACGCAGCAGCAACCACAGCATTTCCAAGGACAGAAACACCAACAGCAAGCGCGCCAGCAGATTCAGCAATGGTCGAATACGCAGCAGCAGCAGCAGGAACGTGTAAACAACGAGTGGGAGGGATACAACAGCGGTGATCATAGTTATAGAAATAGTAGGGAGACAGCATGCTTATCTTATTTACGTGTATGGACTGTGGTGTCTCCGTCTCCATCATATCTTTCCCGCCCCACAAACTTGCTGTCTTCTCCTAGTTCTCTACGGCAAATACCAGGGACGACGAAAGTAAGAGAAGGAGCAAGTGCATCGCCAAGAGCAGCTTCTTTGTCTTCTCGTAGGAGTAGTAGTAGTAGTAGCAGTAGTAATAGCATTAGTAGTAGTAGTAGTAGCAGTAGTAATAGTAGTAGTAGTGGTGCTAGTGATAGCAGTAGTTGCTGCTATTCACTCCTCAATGCATATGCAGCAGCAACATCTCTTGTCGATAAGAACGGCCGCCCCACTTTTTTTTTCTTTCCCTCCCTACCTGCTTCCTTCTTTGTTACATTTAGTCGTCTCTTCTCGCCCGTTACGTCTGCTTCCTCACCTGCTGCTGCAACAGGAGAAGTAGGAGGAGGAGGAACACCAGCACCACCGGATCATGCACTAGCTACCTTCCTGCATCTCGTCTATAAACAGCAGCAGCAAGTCGCATTGCGCCTTCAGTTGCTGCGTCTGCAACACAAGAGCTTCTCCTCCTTCCAAAGTTCAAAAAAGCAGCAGCGACAGCAGCACTCCCTGCAGCAGAAACAGAAGCAGATGAAGGAGAAGAACACGCGGCAGCAGCAGCAGCATCAGCGAGAACCACAGCGGCAACAGCAGCAGCAGCATCCGAACAAAGAACAAGAGGAGAAAGGAGAAGAAGTAGAAGGAGAAGAAGAAGAAGAAGAGGGAGGGACATACACGCGGCAGCAGCAGCAGCAGAATCAGCAACAGCGGCAGCAGCAGTACCTTTTCAAAATCCGACATCAAGATGAACATAACAGTATAGACGTACAGCAATTACAAACACAAAACATGAAAGAAACAGAAACTGAGAGAAAATCCGAAGAAGAGAAAGATGACGATGACGAAGAAGCAGAAGCACAAGAAGCGGAAGAACAGGAAGAGGTTGGCCTAGATGTAGAAGGATATATAAAGAGCAAAGAGGAGCAGGAGATACTACAGGTAGAAACAGAAGCATTCTTGCAAGCAAATGGGTATTTACTCCCTGAAAAGTTATTGCTACGTCCTTCCTTACAACAGCTACTACACTTCGAGTATAACTACGCGCGTAAGGTATTACCTGCTGCCATCGCTACTGCTGCTGCTGATGCTGCTGCAGCTGCTACTAGTGCTGCAACTACTACTGCCGCTGCTGGTTTCAGTCCTGATGCAAGAGCTGCTGCTGCTGCTGCTGCTACCGCAACTGTGACTGCCGGCACGGATGCTGCTGCTGGTGCGCTTTGTCCAACTACTGCAGGGATGATTGCTGATGCGGCGGCTGGCGCTGCTGCTGGTGCTGCTAGGACTGACACATCCGCTGCTACTGCTACAGCTGCTGCTACTGCTCCTTCTGCTGTTACGGCACCTGCTGCTGTTACTGTTCCTGCCGCTGCTGCGGCTGTTGGTACCGCCGCTAGCATACCAGCCGCTGCTACTGTTGCTACTGCCACTATCTGTACTGCTACAAAGACGTCTGCAGCTGCTGCTGCTATCAGTTCTAGCACAAGAACAGCTGCTGCTACTGCCGCTACCGCTGCTATAACAGACACATCTGCTGCCACGGCCGCTGCTACTACTACTACTACTACAAATACATCTGCTGGTACTGGCGCTGCTGCCATTACTGCTCCTGCGTCTACAGTCCTTGCTGTGACGGGCACGTGCAAGAACCAGAGGGTGCCTAGAAGAACAACGGCAAACAATTACTCAAAAGCAGGGAGAGACGAAGCGTATACTCATAGCAAGGACGTGTACAGACACGGAAAAGAAGAAGAAGAAGAAGAAGAAGAAAAAGAAAAAGAAAAACCCAACGAAGAGGATGGCGATAAAGTAGAAGAAGAAGCAAAAATGGAAAACGAAGAAGAAGAAGAAGCAGAAGAAGAAGAAGAAGAAGAAGAAGAAGAAGAAAAAGGAGTCGGTGGGGCAGAAAGACAGAGGAGGTATGATGAGGCGGGGAGACGAAAGAAAAGAACTAGTAAATAGGCAGCAGAGGATCACAACAAACATAAAAAGGGGACTGCGAAGAGATAGGGATCACACCAGCAGCAGCAGCAGCAGTAAAAGCAGCAGTAACAGACGAAGCAGCAACGACGGTAGCGGCAACAGCAGTAACTGCAGCAGCAGCAGCAGCTGCTGCAGAGAGTTAGTTTCTTCTCTTGCTGCTCCTTCGTCGTTGTTATGGAGTGATCCCTGGGTCAAGATTGCTCTGCTCGACATATATAAGTCTGCTGCTATTGAATGTGTTGCTGCTGCTACTGCTACCAAAGCTGCTGCCGCTGCTGTTGCCGCTGCTGCGAAAGAACAAGAACAGCGAAAAGAAGAAGAGGGTAGGAAAGGAAGAGCTTCCAGAACAGACGAAGATGCAGCAGCAGCAGCAGCAAGAGTAGCAACTGCAGGAGGAGGAGGAGGTGAGGTGCCACTAGCACTAGTAGGTGCCGCAACACCACATATATATAGGGCTACAGAAAAAGACAAAGAGAAAAATGCTGCTGCTGCAGCAGACGATGCAATAAACGCAAGGGCTTGTGTACAAAAGGAAAAAGAAACAGAGGAAGTAGTAGGAGTAGGAGCTGGTCCTGGTGCTGCACTGCCTGCGGCAGATATAAAAATGCCTACTCTTGCCGCTGCTGCTCCTCCTGCACAATATAACACAGAAGAAAGTCCTCTTTGCACCAACAATGAGACTAGCAGCACGCGTAGAGAGGACACGGACGCTGCAGCTGCGGCTGCTACTACTATTACTTCTTCTTCTGCTGCTACCGCTACTGAAGCTGCCACTACTACTTCTTCTGCTGCTGCTGGTGCGGCTGCTGCAACTCCTGCAGCCGCTGCAGGTACCTCTGCTGCTGCTGAAGCTCCTGCTGCAGCTGCTGTAGGGAGGAGTGATATATTAACAGAGGGAGAAAGAACGAGAAGCGCAACACGAACCGACGCGGAACATCAGGAAAGAGGCGCGCTTTCAGAAGAACTGCAGGTA
>CATKSN020000154.1:0-40130 GCA_949782905.1 Rangifer tarandus platyrhynchus
GCTGATTGCCGGGAAAGCTGGCCATGCTGTGGTGTACGTGTCGAGCGGAGGGGGCCGGCGTAGTAGACAAAGCATGTCTACACAGCCTTCGCCGGCCTGTACGCATCGATATGCCATGATGCTGAAGGGCCGCTCCCAGCAGAAGGGCTAGGCCTATCAGCGGTACGCTATCTTCCTGACGGCAGTAAGTGGCTTCCGGGCGGCGCCGGCTGTATTGTCCTGTACTAGGTGAGAAGCAACAAGAGCTTATGATACACTGCGCCGGCGTCGGGATGAGCGCAGCTGGCCTTAGTGTACCGCCGTTAGACGTAGACGTGCGCGTTCATTTAATGAGGCACCGTTGGCGGCGTTATAGGACCGACCGGCTATCGGAGGATCCTCATGCGGCGGCTTTGACGGCGGGCGTGACGTCCATTGTAAGCACCAGAGGCGATGAACTGTGACACAGGCGAAGATTCGCCAGTGCCCTCTTGGACTAAAGAAGAAAGTCTCTTCAGTCTTTGCTAAATGCACATGTGCTGCAACTTGAGGCGTACGCCGGAGATGTGCTCAAGTGCGCAGGTATACCTAGGAGCTGCACATTGTGTGCAGCTAATCTCATTACAGGCTCTGGGAAGTCTGCGAGGGATCATGCAGGTTCGCGCCGCTGGCAGACATGGTTCTATCTGTCGGAGCGCGCAGCATCGGTTCCACTACTTTTAATCCGCATTTGGCAAAGATGTCCGCTAGCAGTTGTCGCGTAACAAGTGTGCACACAGTGTACATATATTTATATACGTGTATGCATATATATAATCGTAATGCGGCGTGTACGTCTGCACGTGGTAAGTCTTCCGCCGAGGTGTGCGCCCACTCAAACAGGGTGCCACTTGCTGGCGTAGCTGAGTGTATAAACGGACCACGTACTCGCACCTAGCAGTTTAGTTTGCGCCTAGGGTTCTCGGGTCTACAGTTTTCTCGAAGTGGAGCGCATCCAGGAAAACGGACCAGTGGTATATATACATATGTGTACACGTATCGTGCATACGCGTGCGAATCCCATGTGTACAACCATGGCCGCATGCGCCACGGCCGCATAGTACTCGTCCTGCAATGCGAACGCACTGGTTTCGTGTCCGCAGGAATGAACCGTCCACTGTAAAGGGCGGAGACGAAGCACCGACGAAAAATTTAGAAAAGGGGAGCGCCGGTGACATCTAGGTGCAAATGCACCTTAGAGCCACGGGCCAAAGTGCCGCTCCATTTCGTGCCTGAGGGAGAGTGTATGTATCTACACACGTGTGTATGCCTACGGACACGCACAGGGGTATATGCTTCGGCGCATCGTGCCCAGTTGTGTTGCGCTGCACCAGTACGATGTTGTCTTCCACACGCAGTAGGTGCCTCCGTGTGTGTTTTTGTGGGTGTTGCTGCTTGCTTGTGCACTCCCTGTCGATGAGCGTGGGCACTAATGCAACAACGTGCATATGATATATGTACGTATATGTATGTAGACGTGCATACGAGTATATTCGTAGATACGTGCACGCACTTGCACCGCAAACAAGAAGCCTCCTCCTTTAAGCGGTGCCACGTTGCTTTCCTCTACGGGCGCTGGTTGGACGGAATGTCCCTTCTGCATCACTGGGATTCAGGATGCTATGCTGACCGCAAGAGTTAGTCCTGTTCCACATAATGATGCTGAGCGGTCGCTGCTATTCGGCGCGTGCGAACAACTGCTGCTGCTGCGGGTGGGGCGCCCCGGCCTGGCGAGGATTTGGGTTCTACCCCGTGAGAAAGGCGGATCGATTTTCTCTCCTCCACGATGCGCCGAATGCAGTCACGTAGGCATCCTACGGGCTGCTGTTGCCGCGGGTATGAATGCAGATGCCCCCCTCCAGAGAGCACGCCCAGATTGTCAGTGGCTCAGCCGCAGCTGACCTGCGACTCGCACAGCCAGCCGGGGCTACCCTCCCCGACTAGCAGCAACAAAAGACGCAATTTAGCGCAACGGCAACAGCTGCAAGAGCGACAACTTCCGCAGCAGAAGCATGCACGGAGGACGGGCCAGCTAGGGGCGACACACCAGCCATATTGGCATCCGTGTCTTCAGAAAAGGAAGGTTCTACTGACAAGGCAGCAGCCGCAGCCCGCTGCACGTGCTAGGGGTGTATCAGCTGTAGGCAAGCAGCTGCGTGCAACAGCACAGGAGCTCCCCAACACGCAGTTCCAGACTGCTGCATGGCGAGGCCCGGCGGCCTCGCCTCCTCCACATGATTTCGCCTTCCAGCGTAGCAGGACAGAACCCCGTTCGTTGTTCTTACCGCTGCAGTGCACAGCACTTAGCCACGCGTACGCCTTCGCGCAGGCGCTACCCGGCCTGGCCAGCGGCATCTCGTAGCCTACCGTCCAACGGAGACTACGCCAGGTACCGAACTTCATTACAACAGTGCTCTCTTAGCCTTGTCGGCCTGGACAATGTATAGAAGTCTGTACATTGAGCGTACAGGCGGGAAAGGGACGCGGAAAGATCGAAGGGACTGCTCGATACTAGGCACTGCGTAGGCGTATCTTCTCTCATCCTCCACACATCCGCCCACCGTCGGACAAAACCCAGACTTGCGGATTGCGCGTATGCGCACCAACGTACTCACTACCATTCCTCTAGGGTCACCTACGCCTCTCTGCTTGCCAGCAAGGTACTGTATGATCCAGGAAAACTGACACGGTCGCCGTAGTGCAAGCTATCTGGGGCGCTGCTCCACTTACAGCTAACGGCGTGGAAGGTAGACGGAGGCAGACCCAGGTATAGAATCTACGCATGCGAAGACGCATACAATCAAGAGCACATATGTACCCGTGCGCCCTATGCAGAAGGCCTAAAACGCTCCATGACCACTATATCAAGCAGGCAATATGCTCGGCGGAAAGCGTCACTGAGTGTAGCAATCGGGAGGAGCGCACTAGCGGCGCCCTGATGGGGGCCATATACCAATGCTGTAGTTGCATGCGTACCGCGTCAACTGCTCTACTCCGTGGCTAGTCACCTCTGCGCCCAAGCACTAGCATATGCACAAGTCGACTTTCTCTGCTTTATGCAGCTGTTGAGGGCATCTCTCATCATACACCGGCGCGCAGTGTCCTGGCCAGGGGGCATCTGACGCTTCTCCTGTATACCGCAGGTTCCACTCTCGCAGGAGCTGGCCCTTCCAGAGTCCGCCCGCGCACGTTGGCGCCTCCTGACAACATCGCAGTCAGGCGCCTGCGTCCTGGGCGAGGCAGGGATGAATCCAGCGCTGTTCTTCTTCCACCAGCGTACCCGTCGCGATGCCCCGGCTGCAAGCCGCAGCAGCACCGTCAGCAGTATAACATCGCGTGATGTAGCAGCCGCTGCAGCGAGGCTGGAAGACAGCAGCAACACCAACAGGACCGGCAGCCGAAAGCGCTGTGCAGCGACAACGGCAAACACGTCACAAGCAGCACAGGGTGCGTCGGCACCAGCACGGCTTCTGCGCGCGCAGTAACAGAATTCGCATTGTGCATGCGCTGTGCAGCAGCGACGGCAAAAACTGGACGAGCAGCACAGGATGCATCCGATGATGACAACAGCAGCGAGGCGTTTGCGCATGCAGCAACAGAATTTTCACGGTGCGCCTAGGCGCAGAAGCCGCAGCATTTGAAGAAATACTTACTGCACGGCCGCGAAGGCGGAGGCCGCAGCTACCACGAGACAGCTGAGGCAACAACACGCGGACGCCGTGACATATTTATGTATTCCTGTTCTGCTGCTCCTTACGTGACGCACGCCCGACAGCCGTGCCAAGCCGTGCCACATTAGCGTTGCCTGCTCACAGCCTCGCACAAGCCATTTGTGCAGAGAGAATGCATACACTGCTCAACGCAGCAGCGCCCGCGAGGTCGTACCACCCACAGCATGCCAGACGCATGGGCTGCGCTCCTGCATACGTCCAAACACTTGTGTATACGGGTGTCCGCGTATAAACAGAAATATATATATATATATATATATGTACGGGACTTATATATATATATATAAGTGCACGTACATATATAAGAAATCCAGGTGTACGTGCATGCCCAGGCTACCCTACTACGCAGGCATAGACAGAGTCGTCAGATAGCACGCGGATGAAGCAGCGATACGTGCTTTTCCAGCCTATTGTGGAAGCGCGCGTACCTATGTTCTTGTATTCGAGTCGCGTCCGCAGCGGGAGTGCCATGGCGTATGCCCTCCACTGGCACCACCTGGAGCTACACACCTTACCGGATGCTGGCCATAAGAGCATTGATAGTGAAGACGTTGTGTACAGTTACGAGCGTCCCTCCTAGGGGTTCTCCTGCCTTGAGTAAAAAGTGTATATATCCCCTGCTGAACTGCTTACACGCGTAACACGCGCACCCGGGGACAATTGGTCTATCGTCGAGCTTGAAAAAAGCCTGCACCGCATCACACATGCGCACAGCACGCCAACAGAAAACAGACATAATAGGACACGACAGGCACGAGTGGAGCACCTGCAGCGGGTACGCTAGGCGTGGCCGAATGCACTCGGTAACAGAGGTGACGACGCTGATGCGCACAAAGACTCCACTATCATGCGCACACGTTACGCATGCAGGACGCGCACGTGCTGCTTTGCCGCACGGCAACGGGGCTTCTCATGTCTTTGAAAGACATTCTTTTTTGATGGCCGCGGGGGCGGAAGTGCATTGCTCCCCCCAAGTTCGCCCGATGTCCGGCGCCAACATGATGCACTGTCCCTCTATTAGTGACCCGCCCGCAAGCTGAGCAACCACACGTCAGTGTAGGACGGTTGCGCGCTTGCCGCGTATACCAGTCGTCTTATCTCCTTCGCGCCGCAGACCTCTCCGTTGCGCGGATGCGTTTCGCGTGCACAGACAGTGCCTACGTTCCTTCCGCGGGTATGTGCAGATTCCACCCGTTATGGTTGGCTCGTAGCGCGCGTGCGGGACACGCCTGCAAAAGTCACTCACCATGCAGTTATCCCCCTGCTGTGTTCTCCCTCTTTGACAAGCGCCTGATATTCTTTACACCAGCTTGTAGCCTTACTGCATGTGCACGTGGGGTCATTAAAATCATCCCGCTTCCTAGGGGCAGAAAGGGGCACGTAGAGCATATCTGCTGCTTTCCTATCTTGTTTACCCCTTCCAAGTCGTGCCCGGCATCCCGGCGTCCCCTCCCATACCCGTTGTCGCCGGCAGACAGCGTCACAGGCACGTACCCCCTTCGAGAGAGCTGTAACCTACGCCGAGAAGCAGCTGCTCGAAAAGCAGCTTACGGGGCAGAAGCAGCAGCCGCCGCGATCGCAACAGCAGCAGCAGCCGCGTCGATAGACAATCACAACGAGCACCGCCGCACAGCAGCCGCTGTTGCGGTAGTGCTGATGGTAACGCCATAGTCACATCTGTAGCCGTTGCGCTCAGGAGCAGCAGCAGGGTGGTCTTCGTGAAGTGACGCGATAGTGCGCCTACAGTGACAGCCGGTACCCAAGGTACTTGTGCAGCCGTGCACTTTGCTAATGAGCAACATGCCCAGCGGAAAGGAGTGAGTGACAGCGCTCGCAGAGCTGCGTTCGAGGGAGGATGTCTCCGTGCACGTGCGGGGCGGCGTGTAAGGACTGCCTGCGACCCTTCCCATTTTGCAAGCAAATTCAGCCGATGCTCACGTTTCCCAGGTCCACATACTCCTTTACGCGATGGGCCGCAAAAGGAAGCGCGCCGGTAGGCCTCTTTTGCTGCTTGCCTTTGCTGGGCTTCGGCAGCAACAGCCGGGGCTGCACCTCCTCCTCATGGATGGAATCGGAGCACGCAGCAGATATGCCGGAGGCTGGGGGCGCGGCGCTAGTAGGCAGAAAGGACGCCGCGCCTCCAACTGGAGCGGCGCATGCAACAGACGATGTATCAACAAGAGACTCGGCGGCAGCAGAAGGTGCTAGACAGAGCCAAGAAGCAGCAGCAAGAACAGGCCGCTGCGATACAGCTGCAGGTGCAGCAGCACGGACACGCCGCTGCGGCAGGACCGCAGCTGCAGCGGTACCCGCCGGAGATGGAGACGGGGAGACCGGTGCGGTGATCGCTGCTCTTGTAGTGGCGGGCAGGTGCCTTCGTAGCAGCGGCAGGGTCATACACAGCAGCATCGGCAAGACCTGAACTGCGCGTATCATCCCAAAAGGCCCGTGGGACCAAGGCGCTGCCGTGGCGGCCCGCACGTGTGGGGTGTACGCAATCAAAACTGTCGATTCCCTGCATAGCTCACATCACATGCAGTTGCCGCTTGTCCTTGTGCTTGCGCAGCACAATGTGAAGTGTCGTTCGCCTTCAGTAGAATGACGGCCTGCTATGCCGTCACTCTTTCTAGACGTTCTCTACCTTCGCATTCAGCTCTCCGCAGCCTCACTATTGTGTTCCTTGCTGTGAAGCATATGCGAGGAACCTTGAAACCCGAGATACTCGCGGTGTCCATAATCGGTGGCGGCATGCACGTGTTGCCTCAGAGAGGCTGTGTAACAAATGGCTATATACGCAGACTACCAAGCTAGGAGATCTACATTGAAGGGTTTTCGCATATAGCTGTACGTTCGTCGTACGTATATGCGCACGCATCATACATACGGTGGCGGGTGGCGAGTCTGTGCGCGGTTGTCACTGGCGGGTAGTCTGCAAGGACTGGGAAAGACATACAAGAATCGCACGAGAAGTAGAGAGGCAAATAGACGTCGACGTACGTGCAATATGCCCTTCCAGGGCCGGGGTCTCATACGCTATAAAACTTTTCTACTGAAAAGAATCCACTCCATCCATATGCGCAAGCGTCATCCCACCGCAAAACGGACGAGAACATCCGCAAGCGTGCGGCCGCTACCATCTCACCTTCATACTCACGATTCACAAAGGAAGACGAGAATACGGGCTTGCGGTCTCTTCGATGAAACGCCGCCAATACAGCGTTCCACGCGCGTATCGGCAGGGAGATACGAGTAAATATTGTGCTGCAACGGCCATGGGGGAAGCACCGCATCCAAAATGTCTGCGGCCGCGAGCAATGGGCGGTGTACAAGACGATTGCTAGGCTTGTTCTCCCGGAACGGCACGCCCGTTGTTCCATTACATGAGGCGCCTACACCGGTGACAGTCACGTTGTGACAGGGGCACTAGTACAGCATGCACAAAACACCGGGTAAGTCCCTTGTACATATGATACGGTCCTCGGCGTTCTGTTGTGCAAGTCTGGCTCAAAAATGCTTCGCATTGCGCACCCGTCGCGACATATATATATACATGCATATAGAATTATACATGTGTATTCATATATATTGTCTGCCTGTGTACACATACACATATGCTCCTACGTCCTGTCTACAGTGTGCGTCTCTGTCTCGGCAAGCCTATTTTTACAGCCATTCGGTTCTCTGTGTCATAGATACAACGTGCCACCTTGCGGCATACTGGCCGCGCGCACACGCAAGCAACAGGCAGCCCGATGCTCACACGTGTACACATATCCACCAATCCGTACGGACTCGTGTATATCCTATGCGTACATGCGCCGGTGCCTATCAGAATCACATACGGATGTCTTTTCGCTGTGTGTTCCCACGTGATCCAGCCTTGGACGTGCGTACCTCTCTCTCTGTATACGATATGCCTATCACTACACATGCTTCCCGCTACATTCACGTAAAGGAGTACAGCCAGTGGCTGCAGACGTGCAGGGGAGCAGTGTTGAATGATCACCGACTAACAGCATGGGAGGCACCCGTGTGTGCCTACTTGCTTTACGCCGTGGAAGATATCCACCATGCCTCCTACTCCGAGTAAATGAATGGGGCGGTCGTTCCTCAGCATTCTGCATATGAAAATTCCAACACACAGCACCCGGCAAACCGGGAGAGGTATAAATATAAAGGCAGGCCTTTGAGTGTACCAGGTCGTCACACGAACCTGGTAGCGCGCACAAGGAGCGCCGCGAACACCCGCGTGGAGGTGCGTCCGAGTGGGCAGTCCTTACCTGTAGAATACGTGTACTTGCACACAGACAAACAAGCAGAGGTGTATATCCGATGAAGAGAGAATCAGTTTTACCCGAAGAAAGCGGCACGTCTGCCCGCACGTGCGCTTACGGCAGTCTACACGCGCGTACACACTTGTGTAATCTGGTGTCGTGTCGCATCAGCTTTCATACACCTCCGTGCGCATATGCACACCCGCTATCAGAGAGACGCCCGCAGCTATATATATATATATATATATATATATATATATATATATATGTACATATACATATACATATAGTTTGTACCTACACGCAGGTATGGGAAACGAGATGCACGCATGTGCACGCAATGCATTGCCCGCGCGACTTTAAATGCTGTAAGTCTTCATACATGTGTACGCGCAAACTACGTACGGATGGAGGCGCCTACGCTGAGGTCGTGCTCTTACGCTGCGGTCTCCGCTACGACAGCATGCATCTGCTGCCGGTCGGTTCCTAGACTCCCTCCGATGGCGGCACCGAAGAAGTCATGCCTGAGGACGGACAGCGCAGCAAGTTCGCATCAGCCTCCGTACGTGTGCGCGACTACACAGCCGCAGAACGATCTGGCCCTTGTTGACCACTGTACGTAAGCAGCCCAACTGGACATCTACGTGGTGTGTACGTTGCTGCACGCAGATTTTCTTTCCTGCGTAGCGCGCAGCCGTGGACTATCGCTTGTCGGCAGACACCAGATTACCGTCAATTTTGGTTGATTGCCACCCCTACACGAACGCTGGCTACTGCTGAATCGCAAGCTCACGGAACGCCTCCCTTCTGTGTCAACGCCGCTAATGTGGAGGCAACAGTCACTGGCTTGTGGTGCGGCGTGTGCTTCGGAAAACGTTTTATCAGGTAATTGACGTCCGAAGGGCGCGCACCTCCTTTTTGTCTCTGCACCTAGCGTTTAGTGCTGGCGGTGACCAGATACGATACTGCTGTGAATCAAATCGCAGATATCTAGGAGGCGTTCGCGAATGCGACACGCCGCGCAAGTGGTCATTGTTTCTCTCTCTAAATAATAAAAGGGACACTCACAGGCACGTGCATTTAACTTGCCAGCCATGTGGGATGCGTAGGCTCGCAGTTGCAGCATGTGCGGCTCTAACCGCAAGGTGCTTTCGGTGTATAGTCTAGACATCTGATCTGGTATAAGCACTGTGTGGAAAGACTCAAGGTTCACGTTTTTAGTTCACAGCACTTCGCCAGCGTTCCCGCTCTGGTCGTTATGCCCTTTTTCTAGGGCCCTCCTGATGCAGGACGATCGTCTGAGAACAGTGAACAAAGGGTACGTCTGTGTTCCAGAGATGACCTTGGCATGCTTGACGGCAGCGCACGCAGCTTCACATAAAGACGGCTGGGCGGGAGGGGGCCGGATACCGGACCAGGGCATGACGATACGGTCAGAAGCAAGTACGAGCTGTCAGTTGAATACTTGCTGATACAAACCTCTTGAGTCTTGACCAGCGGCAAATTCTTACTCATTCACAAAGGCAGCGCTTTCACGGCGCAGGTCTGTGTAGACCCCGCCCTGGACGACTCCATAGAGGCCCTGCAGTGGAGGTTTGAGCCGCATCCTATCATGCGCTGTCGCAGCAGCGGGCCCGTGCCCAGCAGCAGCAACAGGACACTCCGCAGCTGCAGGAATCACTTTCACAGCGTAGTCATGTGCACAGCCTGCAGGATGGTCGGCGCTACTACAGCTCGCCAAAGAAGCTACGGCAGGGCCAAAGCCATCGATTGCCGTCCTCATTACGTTGCGTCGCTCTCGCGGGCGCACGCGGGGACCGCAGGAAGAGCGGGCTGTTTGAAGCGGCCGCAACGAGCCCCTCGCACAGTAGAGCCGCCGACGCACGGCTCACCAGCAGTAGCTTCAAAGCGAGGCAGTGCATCGCTGTAAGATCCGCTCGCACTGCGAAGACGCTGCAGGTGCAGCAGACCGCGTAAACCCCACCGTTGCGACCGCCGCATCGCTTCCGTCGTGTAGCGCTGCGTCCATGAACACAAACACCTCTTCACGGCACATAATTGAAACTGTGCAGACAAGATTATGTGACTACGGGAAGCAGGCGCGCGCAGCAGCCAAAACAGCGACTAGCTGCAGCCCTTCACACCTCGCGTACGCCGCCTCCGCAAGTGTACTGCCCGCAGCCCTTCATGGTGCACTCAATTGCTGGCGCGCCGGGAGGGCTATCCTGATCTTGCCAGCATTGCTAGGAGTGTGTAAGAAAAGCTCATGTGCGGCCAACAAGACCCTAGCGGAACAGCGACGCGGCTGTCCTGTGCGAAAAGCTAAGCCACCGCTGCATGTACATGTGGCACAGTACAGTTGCCTCGAGCGCTACAGCGCATCCGCGTAAGCGACGGCTGGTCGCTAAAAACACCCACACGTCTTCCACTGAAAAATGCGCGAGCGCACGCGCATCCCGTCGCTTCGCGCAAAGACACACTCACCCTGAGCCACTCCGACACCGCTCTCGTACACCACGGCAACGTGACGATGCGCGGCATGCCCACGTGTGCAATCGTAGATCTATAGGTGCGCGTGCGTATACGACCACGACGCCTATGTAGGTAGATTAAATAACAGAAGAGCGTTTTCTCCTAGGCAGGGAGGCGTGCAGATACCACTGCTTCCACCCCGGAAGGATGCAGACAGGAATGAGGCAGGAGCAGCAGAGGACTGGAAACTGGCAAACAAGAGCTGGTGAGTGACCGCGCTCTTCGGACGGAGGGTTGGTACATTTCACGCACGCGCAGCTGCCCTGAGTGGGACCACCTGCCCACGGCAGGCTGGCCAGCAGCTGCAGCGCGAGCACGTGCAGCGTTCCGCAAACTTGGCGGCGCAGCTTGTAGCAGCATCGTAAGCTTTTCTAGAGTGCTTCGACCAAGGAAGGGACTGCACCCCGGCCTTGGCGCGTGGTGACCGCAGCCTCCCGCCTGCTCATGGAGTACGTGGGGAGGCAGACGAACGGAAAGAGCAGCGAAGGGCTGAGAGGACAATAGAATCGTGCATATAATTTTTCCACGAGGTGGACAACAAACGGATGCGGAGACGCTGTTGTGACTCTCGAGTTCCCCCCTCAGCAGGGAGAAAACTAAACTGTGCAAAGACGCTGTTGTGCCACTTCCAGATTCCACCTCGCTGTGCTGCATTCCCGTGGCCTTGCATCAAACCAAACGCCACACGAACCGTGCCGCCCACCTTTCCCGCATGTGAGGGCGTACATTCGTCAAGCGCCACTATGAGGTCTGCTCCTGCACGCACAACCAATCACAGGCACACGGGGGCGGCAACAAAATCTTCTCGACGTACAACGCGAGCGAAGTCTCTGCACGAGAAGGAAACCGAGCGGCATGTAGTCCCTCCGAGAGGCGCGAGACACCACTTCATAAAAAAACGTGCTGGCTCGCTTTCCCCCTACTGCACGGGCTGGTGACGCTTGCGCACATCGGCGTGGCCCTGTCTGTCTCTTTTAGCGAGCCCCACTCCCCTTCAGGTTCGAGAGGTGTAGGAAAGTTTTTGTGCTTCCACTTCTTCCTTCTGACCAAGCGGGCAGTAGCAGAAGTATTCACATGCTTCACGCGACTCCGTCGCATGATTATGAAAAACTTCCTACCGGCGCTGCGGCAGGAAGATTCCTTTTTTACGATGACACTATGCGCATCTTCTCTTTGTGAGCGCCGTTCTCGTCTGCGGACGATCACATGTCTCTCGTAATTTGTAGAACACGGTATTATGCCGTTGTGACTACGGCTATGCAGAGTAGTAGCGATTATGGTATCCGCTTCGCAAGAGCCTGCGCTATATCTAGTCGACAGACTTCATGACGTGAACTGCGTACAGACGGGGTGCCATACAGAGGATAACAGAATGAACAGTGAAAATCGAATGTGCATGCAGAACCTGTACACAGCACACAAGCAGTGACAGAAGGTGGAGAAGAAGACGAAGAGGAAAAAGAAGAAGAAGAAGAAAGAGACGACGGTAAAACTGAAAGCTCGGGAAGCATAAAGGGTGAAGCTGGTCACACACCTGCGTCTTCGGTCAGACCAGCTTGACAGAGTGAGACGCAGCGATTTCAGATCGAGATATGCTGCAGCAGCGAAAACGACTTTTGGTGCAGACCGGTCGGCTTTTCAAGGCACGTGCCGCAGTTCACACTCAGTGAAATATTCTAGTGTCAGTTTTCGCATAAAAGACAACACGAGCCTGGGGCATGCAGATATATCAGGAAAAAAACGGATGGGGGGGCCCCGAGGCGTTATAGGAGTGTAGCCATGTCGAAACAAAGAGAGCCAGCCTACGTGTCAGATGCCGGCAGACGAGAAGCGTGAGTTACTGCACTGACCAGGAAGAAAAATTTTAACTTGGGAAATACCGCAGCCACATGTCCAAAGACTCTGCGGTGCAGTTCTGCCCTCCACTACAACAAAGGAACGCTACCTTTTTAGCGTCGGGTGCAACAGGAAGCGGCACCCGCGGTTTTGCATATACACACGTGCATGCAGTGCAACAGCGTCGTAAGGGGAGGCACAGTTCTGTAGGCTCAGGAAAAAATGACGGAAACAAAGACAGCCCACAGCCGTGACCGCCGCGAGGCTGAATCTGTGTTTCAGGCACACGCTGGGGCAGCCTATTTTTCAAAAGCCTGCCGGCTGAAAGAGGGGCCAGCATTGTATGAGATTCAAGGATGCGCCACTCTGCTTGAGCGACCATCTCACGAAAGAATCCGAGGAGAACAGGTTTCTTCACTACGCCAGAAACATCAACGAGACGTGCCGCTGTACAAGGCGAGGACATCAGCAACGCAGTACATGACAGGCACACGATAGCACGCTCCGACTGGAAACGGAGGAAACTGCGCGCAATGCTGGCGAACCACTCGACCGACGTGGCGCGACAGTGATCGGACATACAGAGCCATGCGTGCAAAGCCCTGTACTTTTGTGTATGCCTTCGGAAGAGCCTTACATGCACCCGTTCGACGCGGACGAACGCAGAAGAGATGATAACCTCACAGTCCGGACCGTCCAAGAGTTGATAGACTCACAGTCCGGACCGTCCAAGAGATGATAGACTCATAGGCCGGATCGTTCGAGACGCACATCAACTGCACAGCGGCGAAACGCCTCGTGTACGTCCACTTGCGCCATGTGTGAACCGCTGGTACACTAAATGCGTGGTGTGCACGACGCATCTTCCGCTGCGTCGCGCTTACAGTGCATGAAAAGAAGCACAAACTGTTACCTAGCTGGTACTGCGCCTCAATGGCCTTCTCCGGAGTCAGTAAGATGAGATCTCCGTGTAATAGCTTCTGAACGTCACTCCTTCTTCGCTTATGGATACCACCAACGAAGAATCGTCAGGAACGCAGCATTCATCTGAACGCTTCTCCTGAATGCACGGTCGCCTTTGTGGCGGCTGCGGCGGCTGCGGACGCAGCTGCTCCCGCTGCTCCTCCGGCTGCGACTGCGTCAGAGGCTCAGCTTGTTGCAAACAGTGCTGCTGCTGCTCTCGCTGCCAAGAGCTGTCTTCTGACTGTTGCCGTGGACGATCTTCTGGCTGTTGTTGTGGGTGGGTCCACTCGTCCACGGCCTGCGACGGATGCTTCTGAAGCCGCTGTTGCTCCGTCTGCTGGCAGATCCGCACCTGATGCTGACCTCGTAGCTGAGGCTGTTGGTGCTGTCCCGGCAGTGTCTGCTCTTGAGCCTTCTGCTGCTCTTCGGAGACCTGTACCTGTCGCGGCGCCTGCTGCAGATGCGGCTGCTTTTGCCACAATGCTGAGGAAAGCGGGTCCTTGCCCGCGTGCAGCTTATGACCCCTCTGTTGCGGAAGGTGCCCTTCCGGCTGCTCCTGCATAAAAGGTATTGATCTCTTGGCTTTCAGCCGACTCAGGCTGGCACTTTCGTCCTGCTAGTAGAAGCGTTTTCCTCGTCCATATCCCTGCACCCGTCGTGCCTGCCGGTTTGCGCCGGCGCTGCTGCTCCCTCTTGTGTTTGTACTGCTGCGTGTGGCACAGCCGCCCGCGTGTAGTCTTTTACGACTTCCTCCATCGCCTTAGAAGTACTCCAGGTGCGCGAATTTATGGTAGGAAAGGTTGGTGCTGCGGCTGCGTCGGCGCCGTTGCACTCTTTGTGGTGGTTGCCCTGCTGCTGCTGCTGCCGCTGTTGTTCCGGAAGCTCCTTGGACACGCGTGAGCCTGCAGGCTCTATGTCGCCTTCTTCGCACCCTGCCGCCGTACTCGTGTTCTCCTGCTCAGCCATGCTCTGAAGCAGAGTGGACTCAGCGGCGTCTCGTGCACTGCTGCCCTGCGCATCTGCTTCTGCTGATCGAGGCACCAGGCGCCTGCCAGGCTGCTGCCTGTCTCGCACAAGTTGCTGCTTCCAGCGCCTCGAGCCGGTAGCTGCCGGCAGCTGCGGCCTTCCTGTGGCCACAAGCTCTTCTTCCCTTTATTTCATCAGCTACTCGCCCATGCAACAGAGAGAAGACCTGGTACCCGCCACTGTCTGTAAGCATTGGGCCCCGCCACCCCGTAAATTGCTGCGCGCAAGACAGCAGCTGCAGCACGGCGAGCAGGCTGAGGCAGGCAAATGGAGACAGTACAAGGCAATGCCGTGCTACCGACGGCATATCGGACAAAAGGTGGGCTGAGGAGGAGGTCGGGGGAAGACGCTTGTGAGAAACCTCTGTGGGGTTGCGTGTGCGAGTGGCCGTGCCGATGAGCAGAGTTCCGGTAAGGCAGCGGCACCAGGTAATGGCAACAGAAGCAGACGCACAGATGGTCGGTAGCGCGAAACCAATAGTGTTGGCACGCCGTTATGGGGGGCCGTACATCTCACGTAACCAACAAATATATATATATATATATATATATATATATACATGTGTGAATGCACAAAAGAGTATTCGGGAAACACACAGACGCGTATACATGTGTATCTACAGCTGCGCACATGAATATATACATATATACACATATGAGTCCACGAAAGAGGAAACACACGGATGCGTAGGCACGTGTATCTGCAGCTGAGTACATACTGGCCTCTATCAGCTGAGAGGCAGGTGCGATGGTCTATTTCTGCACGTACACTTGTGAAACTTCAGTAAGAATCTTCGCCGCACCCAGAGTAGGAATGTCCTTGCGAACCTCTTCAGAAACGTAGCATCTAGATATCAATTTCTCTTCCCTGTGCCTCCTCAAGCCTGGCCGTCTTCAGGGAAGCTTCAATGCGGCCAACACGTAAACCCGCGTCTACATACGAG
Source organism: Rangifer tarandus platyrhynchus (assembly GCA_949782905.1). Classification (NCBI taxonomy): domain Eukaryota; kingdom Metazoa; phylum Chordata; class Mammalia; order Artiodactyla; family Cervidae; genus Rangifer; species Rangifer tarandus. The sequence goes on from CATKSN020000154.1 coordinate 15,324, forward strand.
TGTAGGGGGGGCGTGTGTGTACGCAGGGCATCAGCTGACACAGTAGGCGTACCAGCGCAGAAACAGGCACGTGGGGGGAATACTTCGAAGGGCAGGGATTCCACAAAGTAGCAGCCGCCATATTCTTTCTAGAATCATGTGAAGCTACGGGTGGCGTACACCGCGCACAGCACGGAGAGCTAATAGACGCGCCGCTTTCCACACACATAGGGAAACACACCTGTACGTGCGCCTGGAGCTATAATGGTCCTGTCATGAAAGAATCCTCGCTCTTGTGCGGGACATGCTGTTTCGTTGTACCTGGAGACGCCCAAGGCGTTCTACGACGTCCGGTCCAGGGTAGGCCAGCAGATGATAGGTGTTGGCGAGGATGATCTGCACAAGAGCGATTTAGAAGAAGGCAAAGGCGGCCGACCTGGAAGACTCCCTGACGCATTTTTATGGACGAAGCAGCAAGGTGTAGGCTGTGGTGACTGCACTACACTGCTACTGAACGAGTCACGGACCCGCGTCTGGCTATTCGTACTAAGATCTTCTGCTCTCCGCAGAACCCCGCCTGACCTTACGTATGTGTCATAGGGATGCTCACTCGTACGCTTCAGCCCTAGGCATATACTTGCACCCCATCATCTGATGTTTAATGCAGTGCGTTCGATAACGACGGCGGCGTACGCTGTCGTACGCAGAAAGGCTAGTTTCGCTGTAACATGGGTGGGGTTGTTGCTGCTCGCCATACGGCTGGAGGTGCCTATTTATCGTCCTATCCGTCCCCCATGCGCTGGTCGCTTTCGCGCCAACCATGCTGACTATTTACCGCCTGCGGGGGGTGTTATAGGCTAATGGCAATGCTGCGGGCCATGCGAAGAGAAGATAACCTGCTCGTTCAGAGTTTGGGTATGATACTGCTGGCTGGCGTCTGGTGAGCAGACCAGCGATCAGCGGTTACACGCACTCTAGGTTTACTCGCAGGAAGCCACAATAGAAGAGAATACACATAATCCGTCTGTCGATGCTAAGAAGCGGGTACAGGCACGGAGGACTAAAAAATTATCACAAATATCCGGGCCACAGAGATGGATCTGTTGCACTGCCTCCTCCCTTGCCGGTGATAAAGGTGTCCGGAGGGCGTTATGCGTCTATCCTTATACGCTCTTACAGCCGCCATCTTCAGAGCACTACAGACGGGGAAAGCCCACATAACCAGATCACCCACTACTCCCAGAAGTGAGGCACCTGGCCTCGACGTAGAAACTGGCACGCATGGCATGGGCGTACGTACCCACTAAAACAGAGCATGTGTGCATGAATACACGACACGTGACATATTCGCCCTCTGTGGCGTAAGGTGGACACAGGAGATCGTACACCGGTATAAGAGGGATACACAAGATAGATAGCGGAAACGGGCGGAATCAGAGACCTGGTGAAAAGGCGTCCCTTACCCTCTGCATTACCGTAGAGCGGTGCACTGCTGAGGCCCGTATCCGCATGTGATCATGTTCTTTTGGCTGCGTGCAAGCGTGCTAGAGGTCTACCACGCAGCTCTATACGACGAAATAACAACGGCAGAGGTCTCCGCCGCTCGCGTCGTCCGTCTAGTACTTCACGGGGTGAGGCTACGGCTCCCCTGTGGAGAGGCCTCCGAACTTGGGCACTGTCTGTCTGTCTCTCTCTCTATATACATATATATATGTATATATATACATATATATGTATGTATGAATTCATGTGTGCTGCTGAGAGGGACATATGCGTCGCCTTACTTGAACTCCAGCTTCTCGCAGCATGTTCACGGTCATTCCTTTAACCGCAGCACGCGTTCCACAGAAAACAAATGCAGGCGTGTGTACGTCCTCCGTGCGCTGTTTGCAATACGCCTACACGCGCCGCGACGCGTGCTGTCTTCGTAGACGCTGTCTCCGCCGTCTGTTCCCTTTGTACTGTTTTCTCCTTCAGGCGTCGACATCGTTGCTGGGGTCGCAGTCCTTCCAGCCGCTGCTGCTGCTACGTCGCCGGCCGCTGTTGCCGGTCGAGCGGCTGGGTGAAGCTATTTGGTGGACCCGTTCTGATAGAGCAAAGACTTCGGCGTAGTCAGCTGCGCCCTCAGTGAGCCGCTCCGCTCCTTGTGATGTTTCGCGACAACCGGACATTTTTGGACCTCTTGCTGCCGCCGGCTCCCGAACTTCTTGTCCTGTCGCTCCGCACTCGGCTGCTGCGTCCAGGGTGGCTGCTACTTCACTACAGGTGTCTTTCGCTAGCGGCGCCGGGTCCCTTGGAGGCTGCACACCGCACAATCGTGTACTTTGGGTCGCTGCCGCCTCAGTTTCTAGTCCCACTGCAGAATAAGGTTTTTGTGTGGGGGAGTGTGCATATACCACGTGTGGAGAAGGAGGCGAAGGCGCACGTGCAGAACAGCTAGGCCCTGAACTACAGTGGGCATGATTTTGCTGCGGGAGCAAAACCCAGCGGCTCGCTCCCGAAGCACAAGAATAGTTGCGGCCATGGTGAACCAGGACCGCACGTGAAAAGATGACAAGGCTGGGATGCGCAGGGAGAAAATAATCGAAGAGTCAGCGATAAAGAGCGAAAAAGATTGTTAGCAGGCAGCAAGCCACAGGAGTACACAGCACGCGGCCCGGTGGCTACGTTGTGAAGTGTGTGGACTCGGCAAGAGGCGGCGAGGGAAGCTGCACCGCCACGCGGCGGCGCCGCATGCAGAAGGAACTTGTTTGTCACCTACAAGACATTCACTGGGTCCACAATTACGAGAGGCGAAAAAAAGGGGGCCAGCTAACGCCCCTGTGTAACCCTCGCGGCTGCTCTGCGAGAAAGCAGCCGCAAGATATTGCATTGCAGGGAGGCAAAGGAGCGGCACGAGCAGCGGCAGTCGGACGGTCACAAGGTCGCGCACACTGCGAACGAGAGATAGACTGCGAACAAAACCAGTCATAGAGGCCTATAATCACGGCCGTACGTGTATCAGAGCACTTCCATATCCGCCGCGGAATCCTCAGGGTCCAGCTGAAGGAGTAACTGCGGGTATAAAGGAGCCTGGAAAATTTCACTGCCACGGAGAAGAATATGGCGACAACGGACGTGTTATCAAAATGGTAGAACTTGAAGATACACATGCTGGCGACACGGGAACCCGAAGCACGCACGAACATTTCCACGCACGAATATTTCCAGCGTACCCCTCAGCAATACAGCGGCAACCGCCTGGGAGAGGCAGGTCGAAGAACGTGGCGCTAAACGAGTTGCATGCACGCTCGGTTAAGCCGTGTGTACAGGCCGGTGCACACATCTGCCGATGTTAGACATGCACGTACGTACGCATGCCGCCAGGTCTGAGAGGTGCTAGCGCAACAGGACCGCGCTGCAAGCGGCGGACGACTGTACGAAGGTACGCCCCGGCAGCGCTGGCGTGTGGACCGCGCTGCAAGCGGCGGACGACTGTACGAAGGGTAGGCCCCGGCAGCGCTAGCGTGTGTGTGCAAAAGAAGTCAACCAAACGGATGTACAGGAGTGCGGAAGCCGCAAACAGCCTGCATCATGGCAAACAATTGTAAACGAGCGCGACGCGAAATATGTACGGGAGTGGCATAAGCCAACACTGTGTGCCACAGGCAAGCAATTGTCCACGAGCGCAAAGCAAAATGCGTGGCACGAAACGCGCCGGCTATTCCCCAGCAGCGGATACCCATGCCAGTAACGGCTGGCACTGGACGGCGAGCGCAACATCTGCGGCACGCTGGCGGTTGGACTTCAGCCAGGCATGCGCAGTGAAAGAAGCTTATTGCCAAGGACGGATGCGGGACCAACGAGTGGTCATTGCGAAGATGTAATTTTTGAGGATCGGCAACAGATTGGCATAGTATTCAGCGGACATGGTTCTCGACTGAAAAAATCATGCCGTTATACCCTCATTCAGCGGCCCCGCCCACACTGCACAGTGCACCTTAGCGATGGAGCCGCTCCCCGTCCGAGGGAACTCGGGAAAAAATATGCTACAACCTGACGCTTGAGAGCTACTTCTGCACTGCAATCTGCAAACGCGCTGCAGTAGCGGTCACGCGTACGACGCCCGTGCGCCTCTCCAGACGTGCGCAAGTGTTACGTCCCACAGCGCACATGGCCTGTGCGCCTCATGCTTTTTCTGTCCAGGCCTATACGTGGTCGGTCGCCGTATGTATTCCAGGAAGCACGTACGTCCTCGCTAGCCTCTACGCCTATATGCATACATATACACATACGAATATTCTAGACGCCGAGACCGATCACAAGCGACGGTGTGTGCACTGCGATGACGCGCGACGCAGGAACACGTAGTTTCTTGCGTGTAACTCCCCTGTGTCCAAGACACAAATGGGCAGCGTATCGTGGCGCCCTATTCCACTTATGCAAATGCGAGGGCATACTGTGCACGGGCAGCAACGCCTGTGTACGCGTGCAGCTGAAGCAGTGTACCATGTGCGCAGATTCCATAAAGGGTGATCGGCGACGGGAACCAGGCATGGAGACGGCTCGGCGGCTCCGAAGGCGCCGCATGCAATGGGTAATCGTGAAGCAGTCCATGCAGGCGGGGAGTGAAGCACGACAGTCCTGCGTACGGGCGCGAAGGAATGAGACGGAGGGTCCTCAGCGACAACCGCGTAGATTCCCACCTCTCCTGATGGCTGAGAGCGAGCGCTGTGGCATCAACACTCACATTACTAGTCGCCTGCAGCGGGGCGGCCATCAGCGCGCGGTTGGCTTCCCACGCGTGTGAAGACTTGTTCACAGTATTCACATCGTGTTCGATGCTCACGGACGGAAGCACTACCTCCACTTAGAGCGCCGCAACCGAACAGGTTTGCTACTGTATGTGGACTGGAAACGCCGCCACGTAGGTTCGTGAGGTTTCTCCGGAAGGGCGCGCTGCCCCGCGGCAAACGCTTTTTTTTCTCCCGCATACGTTATACAACGCTGTCGCAGGCCATGAGATCGCCTTGCGGGCATGTGCTTGCCAGCTCCTGCACCGTGCGCTTTATAACGATTCGCGAGCGAAGGAGTTCGACGACGAGAGTCTCCCGGGCATGGATAAGCGCTACATGAAAGCGTATTCGAAGAGATGACAATGCCTTCAAACTATATGAAAGACGCGCAGTCCACCCCCATCACCGTCCTCACATCGCCATGAAAGCCAAAGATACATTGGTTCACAAACCCGGAGACCTGCTCCTACTGCGCCAGCCTGGGCGCCGCGCTCCAGCATTGCAAATGTGCTTTCCACGGCTTGCAGTCGCCCGTAAGCAGTGTGACACACATCAACAAATCCAGAGGGAAACGACGGCAGTGTGTTCAGTTCCACGCACGGTGTACGTCCCCCGTGGTTATGCGCGCGCTCGAGGCACGTGACTACAATGATGCCAAGCGCCTTCTCGCGAGTGTGCATGCGGCACAGTACCTATAAAGAGCTGAAGTCTTTCAACGGCCGACCGTCATACGGAACCAAATTCAGGCGTTGGCCCTGAAAGACCGGTGCAACTGGGACCCCACACAACCCTCTGTAAAAACGACCGCCGCCTGATGCAGAGTCAGCTCTCGAACCCGAAAGCGGGAGAGCACTGTCCCTGGAAGGTGAGCCGCCGCCCGTCATCGAGCGCTACGAACAGACACCGGCTCAACTGCCAAAGCACCCGACTCATTCACAGAGGAAATGCAGAAGAGGACTTGCTGGTCGTCAAAGGATACAACGGTGATACTGCAGCGCAGGATGCTCCGACAAATTATCTGCGTCGAGGCGTATCGGAATGAGACGTGACGACCAAGTTGTTCGCAGCCCGCCAAAGGACAGAGTGACATGCTCGCGACCGGACGCGCCTCATGATGTCGGAGTCTGTCTGTAGACAAGACTATTGGGCCAGATAGGGCAGTGTGTCTAGCATAGCCAGGCGCTAAGCTTTGGAGCGTTCTTAACGCTTGTGGTTCTCGTGTACGAGTAGGGGCGGCAGCACGAGAAACTGCAGGACACTTCCGAAGTGCAAGCATTGCGGTGATTCATAGCAGCTCCAACGCGACCGCCGGCAGTCGCTGTCGACCACATGGCAGGGGTAAGCAGTGCGAGATACAACTCTGTTGAACGGCACAGTAAGTGGCGCGGCCTGCCTTTTGTGTCACTGGCGCAGCACCAGAAGCACGCGCTGAAACAGGAGAAGCGACAGACGTGAAGGAAAAGTCGCAGTCCGTCGGCCCCTGGCAACAGATGCGGTGCCGGGGCGACGCTGCCGGCCCCTCCAGCGGATAGCGCTGTGCCTCGCGTACCTGGAAATGTAGCAGAGGTTTTACAAAGAGAGCCAAAGACGCTGCAGCGCCTGCGTTAGTCGTTATGGTACTAAATTCTTTTCCAACGCAGACGCTCCCTGTTGACGCGGGTGTAGGTAGAAGTACCGGAGCGGCAGTAATACCAGCAGGGCGAGTAGCACGCGAGCTTGACAATGCTATTAGCAGCACCAGCATTGGGATATAGATTCTGGGCGCTGGCACGTGATTTACAGCAGTCCGTCGGAAAAGCGCTGAAATAGTTTTTCTCCGGTGTTATCCACACGATCATGCGATTGTATGCGGCAGCCCAATGCCTCAACGCGGTGTTCCTACGATCCTTTTGGCTTTGAAAATGCACTGGGATAAGCTGGTGCAACACTTTGTTCCGAGTAACAGTATACCGCAGCAGATGTGTAGGGAGATCCCCACCGGTCCTGCAAGAAACACACCGTTGGTGCCCGTCTTTTCAAGTCAGCTGTCCTTCCCTGGAGATCTGTCGTACTTGCCGTACGCAAATAAGGGGAAATACGCTCCCACCTCTTTGTGCCGTACGCAAATAAGGGAAAATATGCTCCCACCTCTTTGAGTCAATATCGTCGCCACGATCGCTTCGCTCTAAAGAATGTCTTAAAGGGCGAACTCCAGAGGGAGAAACTGGCTATCCCGCCACTACTGCTACATGTGCTACACACCGCTCCCAGTACTCCCAATGCACTTAATGCCTGCCTTGCTTTTGAATTCGCATCCGTTGAGGCTGGTGCGCACGGTCCGTTACGGTTGCAACCACCGGAAGTGCACAAGCCAAGGTGGAAGACGACGGATCGCGATTGCACAAGGATCCGCTAACTCCCGTTTAGGCCAGTCATTTGCTCGTTCCCTTACCGTTTTCAACGGTGCGTCCTGTCGCAATGAAACCACTTCAGACACGCTACTGCTCACTTTCCTCGACCCGCCCCTGCGAGCACGCGTGATGGCGAGGATACGCCGGTATGCTGGGACAAAAGACGGTGCAGCTCTCATCGGAAAGACGGTGCAGCTCTCATCGGGGCCTAGTCACATTCGATACAGCCAGATGTTCTTTGTATTAGCTGCAAGCGATAACAACGGCGTAAACGCGGCTCAAGGCACCAGGGGTACTCCTGTCCGCTCACACTGACCGTCAGGCCGGGGCCACGTCTGTTGGCATGGAGCAGGACGTCGTACTCTGGAAACGCCGCACGGAACAAACTCCTCAGCAGCCCGAAACGCAGTACAAATGACCAGTACACGTCGCCGGACACGTGACAGTAGACGAAAGCAAACTCGAGCAGGCGCTGGGTATACGGCGGACAGTCCGGCAGCTCTTCCCGCACCGCAGTAGAGATGACTTGTAGACGTCGCCAGACATGTGATACTACACGAAAGCAAACTCGGACGGGTGCCATCACTGTTGTACGAAGCAATACGCTGCTATGCCTTCAGCGAGTTGCGCGGGGCTGCAGATGAGGAGAAATCGACGAGCGTGACGGACGGGCGGCTGAAGCGTCGGCTATTCGAGCGAGAGTCTGCCCGAGCTTCGGAGTCGGGTGCCTGCTGCGCTACACGCCACCCGCCGAGCAATGACGGTCTCGTACTCAGCATAAGGCAGCACAGGGTGCGACGGGGATCAGGACCTGAGCCGCACGCGAGCGGCGGCAGAAGAGGAGGCAGGCGAGCACGTGCCCAAGCAGCGTCTAGCCACGCACCGGAACTGTTGGATAAGAAGCGTTTCCCTCGCCACGATTGTGCTGCGCTCTGCGCGTTCCGTGTGGGTAGGAGACCCCGGCAAAATACCCTCTAATAAGGCAGGCCCAGCTCAATTGCACACCAGCACATGCACACTGGCACTTGCAGCTGTGTACCTTTCACCTTACCGAGGGCCACAGACCTAGTCATTTAGCGCGGGGTGCGCACTTTGCTTCGTTGGTAGGCACCCCTTGGCGTAGCTTTGTGCTTTGTGAAGCGCCCTGCGCAGGTGAGTATCTATGGGGCCAAGTGCGCTGACGAATCCCTCCGGAGAGAAACGTTCTATCGGCTTTCCCAAAACGCCGAGTACTCCCAACGTATACGTGCAGTCAAGACCTCGCAACATTCGTTTGTGTGTCTTCAGTGTGCACGCGCGGCTCCTCTTGATATACGGTGAAGCACAGGCCGCCTGCGCAAATAGACCAGTACCTTTGGAACGGGAGCGCGCTATTGTCACCAGCAAGCTGCTTCACACGGCATCACAGCAGGCCGCGTACGCCCAGAGCATAGTCCCCTCCCTTAGGCTCTCTGATGATGAGTTTTTACGAGGCAAGGACCACCTTCACGCAGACTAGGGCCTCGTAAACGTGCGAGATTGCGCTTCCTAAATTACGGCTCGGGCGAATTTACAACCGTGGCTACTGCCATGCTGGAAAGTCAGAAGTAGAGTGTCCATAGCTGGGCCGCCCGCGGAGTAGTCTAGCGCGCGGCCGAGAGCAGACGGCGGCCGCCCGCGTCTCAAGCCGCTGTGTTCCCCCCTGCACACTCATCTTCCCTACACGGCGGCGGGCGCGTCTGTAATGGTGGACTTTCCCGGAAATAATCGGGCTTTTTCCGCCTCCCCATCTCGCCTCATGAATATCTGCGTGCCTGTGAAAACGCATTCCTTGTCCCGCGCAAGCGGGCTCAGAAGCTTCTTCCCACCGACATTGCGCGGGCTCTCTGATACGCCACCTCTATACGGTACTACGTACGGCCAGATTAGTACGTGAAGGCCTCACCTTCACGTGGGGGATAGCACATGTATCGCCACAACTCAGCTCGCCATCGTTTCACTGTAAGACTTTAATGAACTACGGGCCATCGAAGTAAGCTTTCGCGTGCCACTCTTTCAGATGAAGCATTCGCCGGGCTACTGGGTCCGCTGTGGCCACACCGATCGAACATGTAGAGAGGGGAGCACCGCGCTACCGTAGCTCGCTACACCGCGGGTGCGCGATTAGGTCGTCTACACCGCTGTGGCGCCCGCATCCATCGTACCCTATAGAGGACGCTGCGCTGGGCGCGTCATGGGCACCGCACAACCAAAACGGTCAGAGGGAGTCCAAATTTGCTGTGCTGGGACGGGTAATGGGCACCCCACAACTAGGACGACGAGGAATACATAGTCCACTTACGCCGCGTCGCGAGCGTGACGGGCACCCCACAACCAGGGACGAGGAGAGATCTATAGTTCAATGACGCTGTGCTAGGCGGGTAAGCGGAACCACACAAGCGGACGCCGATACACAGTCCAGCTCAAGGTCTACGCCCTCCATTGCAGCCGGACCCACCCGAGTATCGAGATGCCACGGCTTGCGCAGCGTAGACAGCCGCCGTGGCGCGTGCATCACTTGTAATGTAGCGTGTGGTGCAAGCCACTCGAAGCGGTAGCTGCGCATGCATCAATTGTGTGATATCCACGACCGGATATTGGACGAGTGGACGGGATGGAGGCACCTGGTGTGCAGAACCTTCTTGCCTGCACCTCCGCCGTCTACGCAGTCCACCTTACGGCGTCGCTATAGTTGCGCTAGTTCAGCTGCAATGCGCGATTTGACCCCTTGCGTTGACTATGTCTCTGCCCGCGTTCTGCATGTGAGGTGCCAATGATGCTTGCCGTTGATTTAGAAGAGATACTCGCTGGCTGCCGTGCCGAATTCTTGTTTTTCACCCTGGTACCTCGAAAACAAGTGCGGCAGCAGCGGTCACGTCCGTACTTGCGTGCTTCTGGCAGAAGCGACAGCTCTTGCATCTGTCGGACGTCGCCTTCTCAGCCGCCACTCACACCTGGTATCTAGTTGCATTAAGCATCGCGATGGCGCCTCCGCAAAGCGTTTGTCGAGTAGGGCAGGATGGATATACTCTAAAGAAGCCGCGTTTCACTAGCGTAGGGGAAGACGGAGAGCGAAATAAAACCACAATGTGTTGGGAGCCGGCTGCTGTTGAAGAACCGCAGGGAACACTGCGCTCTTGTTGCGTTAGTCGCACCGCAGGAATCCATCGCGTACTTCCTGTTTCGTTGTTTCTCAAATTGGTTCCCTCATCTGTTGACACACTCCTCTTTCTTGTACTGGTACAGCAGTGTACCGGGAAGTACGCCGCGTGTGCAGCCGTGCCTGTGCGCCCGTTCGAAAGCGTCTGCGCCACGCCCGGCGCTGAAAGAGGCGCTCTCATTCCTCGAAGGCTGGCAGTGTTTCACGGGGATGCCGATGATATTACTGTTTTTGAGACTGGACCGTCGGAGGAGGGTCAGTCGCGCGGCGAGGCAAGCAGCCGCCCGGCTTCTCTACGGGTGCCCAGCTGGCGGCAAGAGAGGTTTCTCGGGCGTGTGGTGGGCAGTCCGGGGATAGAGGGTCTTCGGCGTGCCAGAATGTACGCGAAAATTGTCGCCAAGTTTTTCACACTTGTTATGGGGATGATATGTGTAGGCGGTACGATTTACATTGGTGTCACGCATTCTTACTCTGGACGCTCAAGCGATAGCAGCCCCGGCAGCTGCCCGGACGGTTCAAAGGCTGCAGTGATTTCCTTCTATCTGCTAGCTGCGGGCTATGCTGTCTTCCTGCTAGTTCTGCTGGTTGACTTTCTCCTGAATTGGGTGCTTCAGGAACGGGAAGACGAAGAGAGAGGACGCTGCCGTCGAAGAAGTCGACTCTAGTGACGACTGAACTGCCGCGTCTGAAGTCTGGAAACACGTAACGCGGCGGTAGGGCCTGGAAAGTGAGGATGAAAATAATTGTTCCCTGAGGGACTGCTACGTGTCGAGTGACAACCGCGCTCAAGAAATGACGCCGTCCTGGAGTCCCTAATGTCTCTTCGAAATCGGACCAAAAGCTCTATTGCAGCACCCTGTGTTGCGGAACAGTCCCGCACTGGATGCAGAAATGGCAGTGCATAACGCGCGTATGGGCTGTGAACATGCGAAACTACAAGCAGCATAGTACGCTTGCTGCTTCCTGATGAACCCGCGTGTTAGTAACAACTGCTTGGCTCAGCTGAACTTGTGCGGCGCATGGTTCACCCACTGGCCTGCACTACACAAACGCAGAGTTTCTTAGTGAAATGCACCGCATGGGCAGGTGTATCTTCTGTGCCATCTCGGCTGCTCTGCGCGTGCACAAGTGCACTTCGGCACAAGTCCCAACGCGTACGACCTTGTGCGTGCATGCGTACGCGTCATCCGTGCGTCAGACGTGTCATTCTTCTCCGCCTGCGGGAGTGGACGGTATGGCGTCTTGCCGCTCGTAGAACGTAGGAGATTTACCAGGATCCGCGCATGGACGCTGTCTGAAGAGTCGGGAAAGCCGAACTACATCTGCCGGGTCTGTCGCAACTAGTAAAGAGAAGCTTCCTCTGCATCACCTGCAAATCGCGGACAGTGGCGCAGTCGCACAGTTGGAATGAACATGTGTCGCGTGCGCGGATAGACGCGGGGGGCTCGATGAGATGTAGGGGCTGCACTGAGGACCTGGAGCACTTCAAGGGGAACGCGGAGCTGACTGAGTCGCACGCGGAACAGAAATCTGCCAGCACATAGACGTGATCTGATGCGGCTGGCTGTCCTGACCGCGTCATCCCTTCTTGCAGAACAGTCCGTGTCTGCGTTGCTTTATAAAAGGCGGCTTTTCAACGCAGCACACTAGGCGTGCCCAAGTCGAATAGGTGAAGGTTCTTGCCTGCCCAGGTGCTGAACCACGGCTTGAAGGACGGCGGCGGTCACTCCCTTCCCCGAAGGAGCTGCCTAGTGCATTGGGAACAGTGGCAGTGCGCGTGTCTTTGTTATTAAATTTGTCTTTGCAAACCACACGACAGCACATGCAGGGTCAGTGGAGGGGGCTTAGCTACACGTGGTCTGGTCAAAGTACGCATCCAAGAGAAACTAGACGCGGCTGGCCAGAAGAATGCGCTCCGCGCTGCACACACAGCTGGTCGACAAAAGCAGTTACGATGATGTGATCCAAGTGTACTAAATCGTGCGAACACGTGCACCCGCCCCGGAGCATGGGTGCGATGGAGGGGTGGGCTAGCGGATGGACCCGTGACAATGTTTTTTCTTCTTTTTAGCTGTATCGACACCCGCAGTGCTACACGACCGCCGGATGAGGAAGTTATGCGGGATAAACGGGAGGCAGGCGCTCCGGGTACTGAAGGCATTGATGGGTTCCAGCCCAGGAGAGCCCACATAGTTCGTGTGCAGCCCCGCGTATGCTTAGGACATCAGCTCGGATAAGACCTACCGGCGCGGCAGGAAGGCTACGAAAGACTGGAGGCGTAGTACCAGTTTCACCCTGAGTAGTTAGTACTGTGCCCTCCGGGGCGGAAGTCTCGGAGCAGCAGTCGACGGTGCTGTCCCTCTGTAGCCTTCTGGACGTATTCCCAGTGGTGCCGCAGCATCCACCTTGTCTGTAACAACGTGCAATCTTGTGCTAGTTCACGCTTCGCCTAGTGCGCTCTCCTCTGCAAGGTTCCTTTAGCGACGGCAGAAGCGGCACCGCTACTCCTGCTGTCTGGCGGCTTCATGGCGCCACTGCCTTAGCGCATTTAGGCGGACGACGCTATTAAGCGCGGACTCATGTGTGACCAAGACGCGCTGGTCAACCCGGTGTAGATGAAACAACTTTATGGTCGATCTGCAGTATCAGTGCAAATAAAGGACGGGGCACCATTCTGACCATGTGTAAATGATTTGCCAGTTGGCGCATATGCTGTGGACACGGGAGAGGGGGTGAAATAGCAGCAGCGCCTGTGGTGCTCGGTATAGTTAGCGGTGGCAAGACCGAAGAGAGGGGGTGAATCTGAAAGGACGAGTAGAATGCAGTGGATGAGTGGTAGAAGTATCGTCCGCAGGCAGCGCTACAGGCTATGCTGTGGCTGCGCGTGCTCCCTGCGCCGCTTCTGAGAAAGCGGATCGCGGTCGGTTCTGTGGCGGGCAGAGCGAATATTAGTGACGACAATAGAGACTTTGTGCTGGCTGCGGCAACTATAACGACAAGCGCGTTGGTGCCGTTAACACTTTCATGTAGTGTGCCCGCTGCTGCACTTCATGAAGGCCATTTCCCACGTACCGAGGGTCCCTGGCGCTCTGTGCCACGGTGAAGCGGCGGCAGAAGTACGTGATCTACGGCTCGAAAAGCGGCCTGTTCCGTCTCCATGAGCCCACTTTCCTCTCGGAGGAATACTGCTGGGTTGGCTAAGCATATACGCCGAGAGGAGTCTGGGACCAGGCAAGCACGAGTGGCCCGAGGGTAGCCGTACACGGGATTCGTACGGCCTGTGCAGTACACAGTGAGACTATTGCAATTTTTGACGCGTGCGTCCCAGTGAGTGTGAAGTGTGTCTCAGCGTGCTCACGTTGCCTCAGTCGCTCCTGCGGACGCATCTGCTATCATACAGGCTGCGCTCCAACCTGTCATGACGTAGTGTAGCTTCTGTCGAGTCCAAACATGTTCAATTTTCAAAAACACAGCGTGAGCGCGCACAGACCTTCTGTTTTGCTAGCAGTAAAAGAATGCACACGGACATCAGTTACCGCTCGAAAGGGAATGCCAGAGGGGTGGGCTGTGTGGTCTTGCCCATATTGAGCGTGGGTTGTGGATGAGCTCGCGAAGCACGCCGACACAGCCAAACCCGGCTTGCGCGCATCAACGTGCTGTAATGCCAAGGGCAGCCGTGTCAGGAGAAAGTACCTACGTAAACGTACCCAGAAGGCTAGGCTCGTCCGGGATACGGTACTCCCGTGAGAGCAGTAGATGCCTTTCGGCCGGTTTCCGGCTGTTCTGTGACGTATTAGTAGACCAGCCAACAAGGGCTTGCAATGGATTGCGTCCAGCTCAAATCGACAGCCAAAGGAGTGCAGCGCGGCCGTAGTGTACGGCAGCTAGACGCATACGTGCAAGCTCATTCAGTGAAGCAACGTTGGCGGCGTTTCCGGGTCCGCTGGCTTCTGGTAAAATCCTCACGGGGGTGCTTCGACGGTGGCAAAATGTCGTCCGCTCTATCCAGTTGAGAAGACGAACGGTTACAGGGGCGAAGATTCGCCAGTGCCTGTTCGACTGAAGGGAAGGCTTTCTTCGACTTCTACTGAATGCAGATGAGCTTGTTCAGAGGGAGACGCCCAAAGAGCTGCAGTTGGACGCGTACGCCGAAGGCGTGCTCAAGTGCGCAGGCATACTTAGGATCCGCACATCGTCAACAGGTACTCGCGTTAGAGGCTCCCTGTTCGGAACTCTGCCGGAGATGCGCCGTAGACGGCGCGGCGGTAGCAGACATGTTGCTGGCTCTAGCAGAGCGCAGCCTGGGATACACTACTTTTCATCTATACGCGACGAAGAGTGTGGGCTGGCTGTTGTCTGGCAACAACTGCGCACACAGTGTATACATATACATATATATATATATACGTATGTATATAGTCGTGATGCGCCGTGTACCTCGGCACGTGATATGTGTTCCTTCGACGTACGTGCACGCTCACACAAGCTGACAGTTGCTCCAAAACCGCGCAGACGTACCTGAATGTATATACCGGCCACGTACTCGGCGCAAGCAGGTTAGTTTGGGCCTGGGATTCACGAATGTACAGGTTTTCTTTAAGTGGCACGCATCCAGGAAAACGGGCCAACGTAGATTTATACAGGTAAATACCTATATATATATATATATGTGTATACATATCGTGCACAGGCGTGCTAAAGAAAGGAGGAGCGCAGGTGACTTTTCATCTGCCGCGGAAAACTACGTGCACATGCACCTTGAAATTCACAGCTCGAAGAGCGACTCCGTTTCGTGCCTTAGAGAGTGTATATATGTTTGCACACGTGTGCAGGCCTACGGACACGCACTGGAGGATGTGCTTGAGCGCATCGCCCCCAGTTGTGGTGCGTTACGCCAGTACGGTTTTGTCTTCAACATGCAGTAGATGCCGCCGTGCGTCTTCCGGTGATTGCTGCAGCTTGCTTGTGCACTTCTGCCCACGGGACGTGGGCACTGATGCAAAATTGTGTACGTGAATAAATATATACGTACATATGTAGACATATACATGTATATATTTTTGGAGACACATATGTATAGATATAGTGCACGCAGACGTACGACAAACAAGGAGCGTTTTCCTCCAGGCGGTCCCACGTTGCTTCTTTCTACAAGTGCTTGTTGGACCGAAGGACCCTTCTGCATAGTTATGGACCCTTCTGCATAGTTACGGGGTTTATGGTGCGATGCTGACCGCAAGAGCTAATCTGTCACTATGTTTCACGTAATGGTGCTGAGCAGCCGCTGCTGTCTGCCCTGTGCGCGCACCTGCTCCTGCTGCTGCTGCGAGTGGGGCGGTCCGCGGCCTAGAGAGGGTTTGTGTGCAATCGGGTGTGCAAGACGGGTCTATACTCTCTCCTCAGCAGTGCGCCAGGTGCAGTCACGCAGACATCCAACGGGCTGCTGTTGCCGAGGCTACGAAGGCACATGCCTCCCTCTCCAAGCACCAGACTGTCGGTGGCTCAGCCGCAGCACCTGCTGCGGTGTAATAGCCACGCCGCCCTGCGACTCTCACAGGCAGCGGGTGGTGCCCTCCGCAGCCAGCAAGCAACAAAAGGCGCAACACTATGGAGCGCAAGAGCGACTGCTGCATAAGTCCCAGCAGCGACAGCTGCGTACGTCGTTACAGCGACAGCGGCGTACGTCGCTACGGCGACAGCTGCATACGTCGCTACGGCGACAGCTGCATACGTCGCTTTAGCGACAGCATCCGCAGCAGAAGCATGCACAGAGGACGTGTTAAGCCAAATGGAGGCGACATCCGAGCCACAGCGGCATCTGTGTCCTCAAGAACAACGGTTTGCCTCTGGAAAGGGAAGAACCGCTCCCCAATTGTGCGAAAGCCCTATCTACGAACATGGCAGCAGCCGCAGCGGCCTGCAGATGCTGGGTGTGTATCAGCAGTAGGCAACCAGCCGCGTGCAACAGCACAGGAGTTCCCCAACACGCAGTCCCACGTTGCTGCACGGCAAACCCCGGCGGCCTTCGCCTCCTCCACATGGTTTCGCCTTCTCGCGTAGCAGGACGGAACCACGTTGTAGCGGACAGCTGTCAGCTGCGCGCACACCCTGTGTGGCGAAGGGACTACCCGGCCTGGCCAGCGACATATCATATCGTGCCGTGCGAGGGGAGATTGCGCCGAATACTGAACGCCACGGCAACAGTGCTATCTTAGCCTTGCCGGTCTGGACGATGTGTGGAGGCCTGCATGGTGCGTGCACAGCAGGGAGAGGGACACGAAAGGATGAAAGGGATCGCTTGATTCTGAGCGCTACGTACGCGTACGTTTTCCGTCCTCCACAGATCTGCCCACTGTCAGCCACTGAGTCTTGTGGAGTGTGCGAGTGCACAAACGTACTAGTACACTTTTTTCCAAGAGTCACGTACACCTCTTGGCTTGTCGGAAAAAATCCTGTCTGTACCGAAGCAAGTGACACGCTGGACATAGTGCAAGCTAGATAACGTGTAACTCCCCACGTGTAGCAGACGACATGGAAGAGAAAGGAAAGGCAGACACCGATACAGTGAATACTACATGCGAAGACGCCTACTACGTAAAGAACGTTTGTACCCTACTGCTCTGCACGAAGGGCGTAAAACACGCCACGACCTCGTATATCAGGCAGGCAAAACTGTCGGCGGAAAGCGTCACTCAGTGTGGCAATCGGGAGGGTCGCACTCGCCGCGCGCCGATTGCGGGCGTATGCGAATGTCGTAGTTGCGTGCATGCCGCGTTACTTGCTCTACTCTTGGCTAGTTCCCCGTGCGCCTCAATGTTCGCCTTATGCGGCTGTTAAGGGCATTTCTCATCAGAAATTAGCGCGCAGCGTCCTGGCCACCGGCGTCTGAGCGGCTACTCCTGTATACGGCGCGCTTTCACTCTCGCAGGAGTTGACTCTTTTCAAGTGTCCGCTTGCACACGCTGCCATCTACTTACAGCGACAACAGTCAAGCGCCTGCGTCCTGACCGAGGCAGGGATGAGTCCAGCGCTGTTTTTGTTCCTCCAAGGCGCCCCTCGCAATGCCTCGGCTGCAGCCGCAGCAGCAGCACCGGCAGCATAACAAGGCGTGGGGTAACGGTGGGGGCTGCAGCGAGGCTGCAATACAGCACCAGCAGCAGGACGGGCAGCCGGAGACGCAGTGCAGCAGCGGCGGCAGACACGGCACGAGCACCACAGGGTGGATTCGTTGCTGAGGACAGCTGCAACGCTTCTGCAAATGCAGCAGCAAGATTCGCACGCTGCAGTTAGGCGCAGAAGCTGCAACAGTCAAGCAGATACACGCAGCACGGCCACGAAGGCGGAAGCCGCCCGTATCACGAGACAGCCGCGGCGCAACACGCGGACGGTCAAGCAAATCATGGTATGCGTGTTCTGCTGCCCACTGCGTGACGCACGCCCCGTAGGCCCGCCGAGCAGTGACAGATCAGCGCTGCCTGCTTACCACCTGGCACAAGCAGTTCTGCAAAGGAAATACACGCACACATCAATGCAGCAGCGCCCATGAGGTCCCAAAGCCCACAGCATACCTGTGGACAAAAGCATGCGCTGCCGCTTCTGCACACGTATGAACGCTTACGTATACGGGAGTTCACCTAAACGAATATACATGTGTACATGTACATAAACAAATATTTATGTGTACGTGCATGCACAGGCTAGCCTACTACGCAACATAGACAGACTCGCCAAATAACAAGTGAAGCAGCCGTATGTGCTCTTGCAGCCCGCAGTAAGTGCGTGTATCAGCGTTCATCTGTCCGAGCCGCAACGTTGAAAGAGTGCTAAGGCGCGTGCGATAGAACGCAGGCACGTTACCGCTTGTCGGATGTGGATTGCTCCCGCCTATTTCCCCGGCTTCTGCGCCAGCATATTGCACTGTCCTCTTCTAGTGGTCCACCAAGAACCTGAGAAACCACACTCTGACGCAGACCGGCTGCGGGCTGACTGTGCAGACGGATTCTTCTACGACATGCACACTGCAGACCTCTCCGTAGTGCAGATGTGTTTCGCATGCGCAGACAGTGTTTACGGTTCTTCCGCGCGTATGTAGAGACTCCACCCTCCATGGGTGGGTCTGCAGCACGCGCGCGTGCCGGACATGCCCTCCACAGTCACTCACGCAGTCGTCCACGTGCTGTGCTTTCCCTTTTGAAGGAGCGCTTGGTACTCTGTACAGCAGCTTGTAGGTTATCGGCATGTGCACACGAGGATACATAAATCCTCCCACTTCCTAAGGGGCACAAAAGGGAGCGTGTGCAACATATACGCTATTTTTGTACGTCGGTAATCTCTCCATCGTGACCGCATGCCCCTCGCAGGCAGGCGCACGCACTCGCACACTAACAAATGCCCGCAGGCTCTTGCAGCCGTGTGCATTATGCGTTAATGGCGCCACAGCCCTAATCATTCACGGCTGGCCGCGCGCTTGCGTAGTGTAAGAGCGCCGCTTCGTACAGCTTTAAGTGTCTGGAAGCCCTCGGGTGAGTGGCTCGGAATTCATGTGCAATGACGATTGTCCCAGAGGAAACTTTAGCTTTTCAGAAATGTCGAGGGTTCCCACATATGCGTCCAGCCAAAATCTCGAACCGTTTGTTGGTATGTCTCCGTTAGCGCGCATGCACGGCCCCTCCTTGTGTACGGCGAGGCACAGGCCGGCTGCACACATAGACTGGCACATTCGAAACGGAGGCACACTTTTGTCAGCAGCCCGCTGCTTCGCACGCCGTCACAGCACCCCGCGCACCAGAGCAGCGTCCCCCCTAGTTCTCTTCGCTGGAGAGATGTAACGAGACAACAACCGCCTTCACGCAGGCGGGCCGCGTCCAAGTGCGAAGCTGCGCTTGCTAAACCACGACGAGAGACGGCTTCACGACCGTGGCCACTGCCAAGTCGAAGAATCACACTTGACTGTCCATAGGTGTGCTCGCGACGCAAACGTCTCATTGACGACCCAGCGCGGCCGACAGTAGATGTCCTCCGTCCGCCTTTCACCGCTGTGCTGTCACCTGCTCCCTCATCTACCCTGGATGGCGTTGGAGAAGTCTGTGATGGTCATTCTTCCTAGTAAGAAAAAAGCGGGCTTGTTCGGTGTCCTGCATCTCTCCTCATGAATGTCTACCCGCCTTTTACAGGCATTCCTTGACTTGCGGGTGTCGTCTCACGAGCTTACCGCACCGACGCTGTGCGTGCTCTCTGAACAGCACCACGACTCTGTGCTTTGTACGGCCAGACGGCTGGTGCGTGAAGGTACCTTCACGTGGAAGACAGCAAATGCACCACCACGCCCCCCGGTCGGCATCGTCTGACTGGGAGACTTCAATGAAGCCGCTTTCCGCACACTGCGTGCCATCGAAATGAGCTTCCTGATGCGACTTTGTCATATGTGGCGAAAGCATCCGTCGACCTATCGGCTCAGATGTAGCCTCGCTCACACAGCATGTAAAGGGGAAAGCACAGTACCCCAACTCGCTGCATCGTAGAGTGCTCGGTTAAACTGCGTACACTGTTGTGGTGCAGGCACCGATTGTACGCGATACCTTACGCTGTGCTGGGCGCGTAATGGGTACCGCACAAGCAGGACGCCGAGAAATAGTGTCCAGCCGTACTGTGCTGGGCGCGTACCACGCACCCACCACGATGACGCTGAGAAGTACATAGTCTAGCGACGTCAATGCCACGCATGCTGGTGAACACGCGCATGTCTCGAGTCGCTGTACGCTGCACTGCAAAGACATCGATTGTAACCTGCGTACGACGCAGCCCGCGTGACGCAAGCGATTCGCAGCGTCCTTGTGCAAGCGTCGATTGTGCGGTATCTACGACCGAAGAGTAGTGACGGAAAGGCGGCTGTCCGGCGTAAGTGCGACACATCGCCTTGTCGCTGGCTGTCTACGCAGTGACTGAATACTGACGTTCATAAGCTCTAATACCCATAACGCATCATGCGGATGATACGAAGAAAAATAAAAAAGTGTGTGCAATGCAGAAGGTAGCTGATTATCTCCTTGCTGCCGCTGTTGCCCCTGCTGCTGCTGTTGCTGCTGCTGCTACTGCCGTCGCAATCGCTCTTGCCCCCCCGTCTCAACTCTTGTATTATGCAGCTGCAATGCATGGCTTTACACGTCGCGTTGAACTACGTGCTCTGCGCGTCCTTATTGTGGGGTACCCAGGGCGCTTGCGGTCAGTTCGGAGGGGATTCACTGACCCCCTAGCTGCCGTGAGGGATTAAACCTCTTCAGGGAGCCTCGATAGCAAATGTGGGAGCAGCAGACACGTTCTCACTACCGTGCGGCTGGCGATGTTGACAGGGGCCGCGCCCGTCGCAGGTCGCTTTCTCAGCCGCCAGGCGCGCCTGGTATCTGGTTGTGTTGAGCATCGCCGTGGAGTCCTTGCAAAGCATTTGTCCCTTAAAAGAGGGGGGGGTACGTTTTGAAAATGCCGAGGTTTACCGCCGTACGAGAAGATGGAGAGCGGAAGGAACATTATTATCCTGCGTGGTGGCCCGATTGTAGAGCAGGAAGGACCATCGCCCTGTTGCCGCCCTAGTTCCTACGTAGTGACATACAAAATGCTTTCAGCCCCCCTGCCTTTTAAAGTGGTTTCCCCAGCTGTCAGCATACTTCTCTTTCTTATACTGGTACAGCAGTGCACCGAAAAGTACGCTGTCGTATGCGCGCCCGCTGCTTCGCCCCCGTCCGAAAGAGGCGGCCCCCCTTTGACGCTGAGCGGGACTCTCTCATTCCTCGAAGGCTGGCTGTGTTTAATGAGAACGTCGACGAGATTACTGTTCTTGAGGAAGGAACAGCCGACGAAAGTCAGCGCCGGGGCGTCGCTGCTTTCCTCAGGCGTTCCTTCCGCTGCCCACCTCGCAGGAGCTCCCGCTTACACTTGTCGAGTGGGCGCCGGGCAATTCGCACGTAGGGTACATTCTAGGTCTCAGACGGGCTCTGAAGGCTGCTAGCAGGTTACTCAAACTCTTCGTGGGACTGCTATGTGTTATCGGCATGGTATTTTTACTTTGGCTCTTGCTTCTACCACTAAAAAACTCAAGATGCACCAGCAGCCCGCCGGGCCTCGGTGGTGTACCGGAGTTCTTCTTTGCGCTAGTTGGGACCTGTCTTATCTTCCTGCTAGTTCAGCTGGCTCTCTATCTCTTGAAATGGCTGCTTCGCACTCTAGAGCATGGGGAGTTCCGACACCGCGGCCGAAGACGTCGCCTCTACTGAGGAGTGAATTGCATGTCTGAATCTGGAAGCACCGGCCGCAGTGGCAGGGCACGGAAGAGAGGATGAAGGAAAATAGCTCACAGAGGGGCTGCGTTTTATCGAGTGCCACCGCGCTGGGAGAAGTAACGACTCCGTACTCTAGTGCCTCGGGCTTGTTCGCATCGGGACTAAGAGCTGCTCCGCCACACGCGATGTTGCGGAGCAATCTAGTACCGGACGCAGGATCGGCAGCGCACGTCGTGTGTACGGACTGTGAGCTTGTGCAACTGCAAACCGTACAATGCACCTGCTGGTCCCTGATAGACCCGGGAGTTAGTAATAGTTACCTCTTGGCCCAGCTGAACGTGTGGGCCGCACAGTTTGTGCACTCGCCTGCACTAGACAGACGAGGAAATCCTTGGTAGTTTGCACCGCCTGTACAGGTGTATCTTTCGTTCCATCAGGAGTTTCTGCGCGTGCAAGTGTATCTGTTGTTTCACTAGGGACTCTCTGCGCATGCAAACTTATACTTTTGTGTCAATATTAACGCGCACGGCCTAGTATGTGCATGCATACCCATCTTCTCTGGGGCCCGGCGGGTCGTGCTCACGTTGTTGATCTCCTACCTGGGTGTCCAGAGTATGGGGTATTGGGGGGAAATTCCCTTCGTAAGGCGTAGGTCACCCTATGTCACGCAGGCGCTGATCGAAGAGTCGGGAAGGCCCACATATGTGTGCCGGCTCTATTGCATCACGTAAAGATAAGCTTACTGTACATCATCTGCGGGACACAAACCGCGGCGTATTGGCACTGTTCGATACCACATGTTTCGTATGCGCAGAGCGGCGCGGTGCGCCCGCCCCTGGGAACGGGATCGCGCCGGGTACCCGGAGCTTTCAAAAAAAACGTTAAACGAGCCGCACACCAGAGGGACATCTAGCAGCGCGTGGAATATATTTTCGACACCTGCAAGCCTCCCTGAGCGCGTCATTCTTTTCCTGCACGACAGACTGTGTGTGCGATATCTTACTGAAATTGCATCTGAGACGTGGTAGGTTACGCGTGCACAGGTCGAATGGATATAGATTATTGCCTGCCTTGATCCCAAGTTGCGACCAAAGGAACCGCCACGGCGCTGCCTCAGACAAAGGGAGTTGCACCGTGCACTGGGAGAGGTTGCCATGCACTTGTGTGCATTCGTCTTTGAACAGCCACGCGTTCAGTACGTGGACGCTCAGTGGTGGGCCAACCAACCTGCCTTGTCCCAGTACGTCTTCACTACAGGCCAAACGCTATTGGTCAGAATGAAGTGCTGGGTGCTGCATATGCAATCTACCGGCGGAAGCCTTTCCAGCATGTACTACAAGTGTACTACCCAGTGCGTATGTAAGCACTCGCAGGGAGGCCGGAGCGGTTGAGGTGTGGGCAGGGGCGTTGACCCCGAAAATGACACTGCTCTTTGCAGTGTAGCCGTATCGACACGTGCAGCGATACGCGAGGGGTGGGGGTGGCTGGCGAATGTGGAAAGCATGCTCGATACACCAGAGGACAGCATTTCTGCTCTCGAAGGCACTGATGCATCTCAGCACGTGAGTGCTCGCCGGGTACTTCGTGGCAGCTTGCCTCTCGTTCACTTAGGTGGCCAGTTGTGGTAAGAGTTACTGAGAGGCAGGAGGGCTGCGGAAGGACGGCAGTTTTAGCACTTCCCTTATTTGATTCTCTTATACAGTGCTGCGACTTCTACGGGGGGTGTGGCAGAGCAGCTGCCGATGCTGCGGCCCCTCTGGTCCTGTTGCCAGCGGTGCGCCGGCCTCCGCGTCTTGTGTGCGTAACACACGCACCTCGGGGAGAACCGGTCTGTCGTCGAGCTTGAAGAAAGCCTGGGCCGCATCACAGGTGCGCACCGCACGCCAACAGAACACAGACACAATAGGACACGACAGGGACGAGTGACACATCTGCTGGGGGCGTCCTACCCGTGGCTGATTGCACAGGTGGCGGGGTTTCTGCGTACGCAGACTCCACCGTCATGCGCATATGTTACGTGTACAGGACGGGCACGTGCCGCATCCCCGCACGGCAAGAGGGCTTCTCATGTCTCTCAAGCACATATTTCATCGATGGCCGCGGGTCGTAACTGCATTGCTCCCGCTTAGCTCCCCCGGTGTCCTGCGGCAACATAGTGCGGTGTCCTCTTGTAGTGGTCCACCCACAGGCTGAGGAACCACACTTCAATGTAGAACAGCTGCGTGCTCGCTGCGTAAACAAATTATTCTACCACATGCGCATTGCAGACCTCTCCCCAGGCCAGATGTGTTCCGCATGCACAGACTGTGTCTACGTTCCATCCGCGTGTATGTAGAGTCTCCACCCGCCATGGACGGGTCTGCAGCGCGCGCGTGCGGCCACGCCCGCAACAGCCACTCACATCCAGTCATCCGCCTACTGTGTTCTTCCTGTCTGCGAAGCGCGTGTTACTCTGTTCAGCAGCTTGAAGCCTGACTGCATGTGCAGGTAAGGTTATCGAGATCATCTCGTTTCTAAGGAGCAGAAAAGGGTGCGTGTAAAGCGTCTCAGCTGCGTTTGTACGTCGGGCATCCCTATGTGCAGGTAAGGTTATCGAGATCATCTCGTTTCTAAGGAGCAGAAAAGGGTGCGTGTAAAGCGTCTCAGCTGCGTTTGTACGTCGGGCATCCCTATAAACCGTGCCAGGAGTCGCCATCCATACCCGGTCATCGCCTGCAGACGGCGCCACGGGCACGTACGCCCTTTGAGAGAGCTGTAACCTACGCCTAGAAGCAGCTGTACGAAAGCAGCCAACGGGGCAGAAGCAGCAGCTGTGGCGATCGCAACAGCAGCGGCCACCCGCGTCGAAAAAGGAATTGAACAAAACCCTTCGCACAGCAGTTGCTGTTGCGGTAGTGTTCATGGTCACGACCTCCTCATCACGCCTGTAGCTGTTGCATCCAGGAGCGGCAGCAGGTGGTCCACATGAAGTGACGCGAGCAGTACGCCGCCAGTGACTGCCGATTTCCGAGCTACTTCTGCAGCCGCGCACCTTGCTGATAAGCAACATGCGCACCGGGAATGAGTGAGTCACAACGCTCGCAGAGCTGCGTTTGAAGAAAGACGTCTTCCTACACTCTTTGTGCGGGGTAGCGTTTGAGTCATGGCTTCCTTCCCATCTTCGCAAGGAAACCGATACACGAATTCCCCAGGTCCACACACTCCTTTAGGCG
>CATKSN020000155.1:0-40127 GCA_949782905.1 Rangifer tarandus platyrhynchus
AAACACAACGAAACCTGGAGAAAGCAGTCCCTTGCCTATTCAATCTTGAAATAGAGACTTGGAAAAAGAATTTTCACGCGTAATCGCGCCCGGTATATAAGACTTGCGAGGAGCAATGCCAGGTGTACCTACACCCGAAACACAAGACTTGGAAGAGCGATTTCAGGTGTGGTTACATTCGAGACACAAAAGTTAGAGATAGCACTCGCTTGTGTATAACAGGCCCCAAAAGGGAAACTTGAAAAAAAGAATTCTCACGTGTAATCACCCCCAAAATACAAAGAAGACTTGGGAAGAGCAAATCCAGGTGTAGTCCCTTGAGAAACACAAATTTTGCAGAAAGCGTTCTCTTGTGTGTTCAAATTTGAAAGAGAAACCTGGAAAAAGGGACTATCACGTGTTATCACTCCCGAAATACAAAGAGACTCGGAAAGAGCAGTTGCAGGTGTAGCTACACCCGAGAGGAAGACTTGGCAAGAGCAGTTCCAGGTGGAGTTACATTTAAAACACGAAACATCGAGATAGCACTCGCTTGTGTATTCACGCTTGGAAGGGAAAGTTGGGAAAACGCATTTTCACGTGGAATCACGCCCGGTATATAAGGCTTGCGAGGAGCACTGTCAGGTGTAGCTACGTCCGAGTTTCGACCGCCGAGTGTACGTCCACCAGCCAAAGACTGTTTCGGAAGTGTGCATACGTTTGGAAGCCTGAATAGACCCTTCTCCTGCTTTGACTAGGAGAGGTATATGTGAAGGTTCTGCGGAAGACAGGCGGAAGAAAGAGGAATGATGGGCAGCTGGAAATCAGCAGCAGCAGCACCAGCAGCAGCACTTCCCTATTTCTTCGTGTTATTTTGATTTTTTTTATCAGCCGAAGAGGTGGTTGGACGGCAAGGGAGCAGCAGAGAGGACCCATCGACAAACGAACTCGAAGAAGAAGAAGAAGAAGAAGAAGAAGAAGAAGATGATGAAGAAGATGAAGAAGAGGAGGAAGAAAAAGAGGAAGAAGATGATGCATGGCTACTGCGATGAAGACTACAACTACGTCGTAGCATGCAGCAAGTAACACAGATACTCAAAACGAAGAAGAAGAAGAAGAAGATGAAGAAGAAGATGAAGACGAAGAAGAAGAGGAAGAGGAAGAAAAAAGAGGAAGAGAGAGATGCATGGCTACTGCGATAAATATCACAACCCACGTGGTAGCATGCAGCTAGTAACAGAGATACTGAAAAACAAACAATAAGAAGGAAAAGGAGAAGGAGAAAAAGAAGAGGAGGAAAAAGAAGAGGAAGAAGGAAAAAGATTAAAAAGAACGACAAGCAGAAGAACAGGCTGAGAAAGGAGAGGAATGAAAAGAGGAAGACGAAGAAGATGAAGAAGAGAAAGAAGAAGAAGAAAGAGGGGAAAAGAAAGCTTCCAGGTGCTTCTGAGACATACACTTGTCCAGGAGATATAAGAAGCAGATAAATTGTTCACAGTCAGAGAAAAGGAGGCGACAGAAGAAGAGAACAGAGAGGACGACAACAGTCTATAGATTACTGAAGGAGTCCAGCAGGCCAGAACGATGCATAACATGAGAATAGAGAGAGAAGAACAACACGAGCTATACATACACTTTTTTGCTCCTATATACACATGCGTATCCATATATATATATAAAGATAAAAAGAAAAAGATGAACAGCGAAGTGGAAGAACAGCTATAGGTTGCTAGGGTAGTACCGGCAGGCCAGGAACTACAAGAGAGGAAGACATGAAAGAAGAAGCAGGGACCTAGTGATACAGAGGAAGACAAACGGAGAAGTAGAGGACAATTCATAGATATAATGGGATGTACGGCACGCGAGCAGAAAAACGAGAGAGGAAGACACAGAGAGGAGAAGGAAAATGAGAAAACCAGGTACACGTAAGTTGACGGTGATAAACAAAGAAGAGGCAAACGATCCACAAATATGACGAGAAGACGTCATAGATATAGAAGGATGTACGAGCACGCCAGGAGAAACGAGATACGAGAATAGAGAGAGAAGAAGAAAGTAAGAAACCAGGAATGTAGATGTTGACGGTGATGAAGAGGGAAGAAGGCAAATGATCCAGAGATATAACAAAGAGTACTACATGGCCGGGATGCACAAGAGAAGGAGATTAAGGAAGAAGAGGAAGAAGAAGCAGAAGAGGAAGAAGGAGAAGAAGAAGAAGAAGAAGAAGAAGAAGAAGAAGAAAACAATTCGTAGATATAGAAGGAAGAGCCAACAGGCCGGGACATGCCAGAGAGGGAAGATACGGAGGAAAGGGGAGAGCAGTGTACACGAATGGACAAGTTGAACAGAGATGAAGAGAAACGTGACATTTGAAGACGAACAGAAAACAAGATGTAGACGAGAGCGGCACCAGGCCAAAACTCAGACTCAAAAGAAGAACTAAAAAAAGAGAGAGGAAAGATGATGAGAAGAACTAGAAAAAAGAGAGAAGGAAGATGATGAGACGGCTGCAGCGCCTCAAAAAAGAAGTGTTCGTGCCTTTTGGAGCAGCAACGTTTGTCATCTCCTTCCACAACAGCTGTGACACGCCTAGTAGTAAGCCCAGACTCGCGATAGTAGAGATGGCTGCAGCAGCAGAAATATGTCTTCTCTTCTTCTTCTTCCTCTTCTTCTTCTTCTTCTTCTTCTTCTTCTTCGTCCCCCTCCTTCCTCAGCCTCTTCTTCCTCTTGTCGTTCTTCTTGCAGCTTTCGCAGCCACGTTACTGGAGAGACAGTCGGAGGTCTCTACCTCTTCTCGTTCTTCTTCTTCTTATTGGCAGAGGATGCTGCTGCCTGCTGCTGCTGTTGGTGCTGCAGCAACACGCTTCACTGCTGAAGTCCTCCGCACAGCTTCTCCTGCCGTTCTCCTTCCATTTATTACTGCGAGTCTTCTTCTTTTGGAAAATTGTCTGCCTACTGCTCGTAACCCGCTTTCTGCTGCTTGTGCTGCTTGTGCTGCTTCTGCTGCTGCTGCTTGTGCTGCCGCTGCTGCTGCTGCTGCCGCTGCTGCTGCTTCTGCTGCTGCTTGCTGCTGCTTCTGCTGCTTCTGCTGCTGCCTGCTGCTTCTGCTGCTGCTTCTGCTGCTGCTGCTTCTGCTGCTGCTGCTGCTTCCGCTGCTGCTGCTGCGTTTGCCGCCTTCTGCTGCTGTTGCTTCTCCGGATGATGCCGCGCATCATGATGCCTTGGGTGGCTTGCTGAATGCCGCTGCTGCTACTGCTGCTGCTGCTGCTGATGCCTCAGCGTTCTGCTGCTGAGAATCGTCCTGCCTGCAACTGCTATTGCTGCTGCTGCCGCTAGCATCTTCCACTATCCCATTTCGGCCGCCTCCTGCTCCTTATAGTCGTCTTGCTGCTACTGCTCCTTCTGCTACTGCCGCTGCTATCTTCGCTATTCTATCCTGCAGGATCCTGCTGTTTGCAATCGTCTTGCTGCTCGTGATGCTGCTGCTGCTCACCTCTGCGTCCTCCTGCTGCTGAAGACTGTTTTGCTGCCTTCTCCTCCTCCTCCTGCTACTGCTGCGCTTCTGCTGCTGCTGCTGCTGCGCTTCTGCTGCTGCTGTTGCGCTTCTGCTGCTGCGGTCTGCTGCGGTTCTGCCTGCTGCTGTTGCGCTTCTCCTGCTGCTGCTGCACTTCTGCTGCTGGTGCTTGCTGCACTTCTGCAGCTGCAGCACTTATTCTTCGCTGTTCATTTCTGCGGTCTCCTGCTGTGTAGAAATGTCTTGCAGCTACGGCTACTGCTGCTGCTGCAGAAATTATCTTTGCTGCAAGACTTATCTTTGGTATTCATCTCTGCGGTTTCTTGCTAATCACGGTCGTCTTGCTGCTGCTCCTTTTGCTGAGGGTCGGCCTGCTACCACTACTCCTTCTGGTGCCGCTGCCAGCATCTTAACTCTTCACTTGCCACAGTCTCCCGCTGCTCAAGATCGTCTTGCTGCTGCTGCTGCTGCTGCTGCTTCTGCTGCTGCTGCTCCTTCTGCTGCTGCTGCCCCTTCTGCTGCTGCTGCCCTTCTGCTGCTGCAGCAGCTATTAGCAGCAATCATTTCTGTCCGTCTTCATCTTCGTACATCTTCGCTTATCGCGGCACGCCGTTCACCGTTGCCCCACATGTCTCTTCTAGCTTGCCTGCTGCTGGTAGCACTGCTGCTGCCTGACGCTGCTGGTGGCCACTGCTGCTGCTAGTACTGCTGGTGCTCTGCCGCTGCTGCTGCTACCGCTGCTGGTGGTACTGCTGCCGCTGCTGCTGGTACTGCTGTCGCTGCTGCTGGTAACGCTGCCGCTGCTGCTGGTACTGCTCCCGCTGCTGCTGTACTGCCGCTGCTGCTGCTGGTACTGCTGCCGCTGCTGCTGGTACTGCTGCCGCTGCCTGCTGCTACTGCTGTTGCTGCTGCTACTGCTGTTGCTGCTGCTACTGCTGTTGCTGCTGCTACTGCTGTTGCTGCTGCTACTGCTGTTGCGGGTGCTGCTACTGTTGCTGCAGCTAATGCTGTCGCTGCTGCTGCTGCTGCTGTCGCTGTCGCTGCTGCACGGCTATTGCTGCTGTTTCTGCTGCCTGCCGGTTACGACCATCGGTGCTCTCACTTACTGCTACTGCTGCGGGCTGCTTGCGACTGCTGCCCCACCTGCTTCCGATGCTACAAGCAGACTGCCGCTGTGTCTGCTGCGGGGCAGGGCTGCTGCCTGCTTTTGCTGTAGGGCTCGTCTGCTGCTGCTGCTGCTTGTACTGCACGGGGGTCTGCTGCTGACTCTACTGCAAGAAGAACACGCATGCATATATATATA
This sequence comes from Rangifer tarandus platyrhynchus, assembly GCA_949782905.1. NCBI lineage: Eukaryota > Metazoa > Chordata > Mammalia > Artiodactyla > Cervidae > Rangifer > Rangifer tarandus. Next base: position 4,797 of record CATKSN020000155.1, read on the forward strand.
TATATATACATAGTAATACATATGAGCGTATGTGTATGCATATGCATATATATGCTTCACGTTGGTAGTAGTGGAAAATTATGTACTTCATCGTACACACCGTAGAAATGTAAATGATATTTGAATTTCTCATACACGTGCGCGTCTGTGTCGGGAAGGAGGACATAGTACTTCACGTTTCTAGTTGATAGTCAGGAAATTTCGGATATTTACTTCACGTTTGTAGTAGTTAATCATTATGGGGCTCCACCTTACACATGGACACGTAGTTGACATTCGAGTTTCTCATACACGTGCGCGGGGTCTATGTAGTGAAGAGAGAGATAATACATTCAAGCCTATGTGTATACATATGCATATATATGCTCCACCTTCGGTAGTAGTTGATAAATATGGGAGTGCACCCCATACATTTACGGATGTAGTTGATATTCGAGTTGTCGCACACGTGCGCGTGTATGTAGAGAAACTACAGATCATACATATATACTTGTGTGTGTACATATGCGTATATGCTTTACGTTTGTAGTAGTTGGTGATTATGAGATACCACCCCACACATGTAGACATTGAACTTGACCATTTGACTTTCTGGTACGCATGCGCGCGTACGTAGGTAGAAGAAGATGATATATATATACTGGTGTGTACAGATGCATACATATGCTTACGTTCGTAGTAGTTGATAATTATGGGATTATACCCCACACACTTACACATGTAGAGATATTCGAGTTTCTCGCACACGCGCGCCTGTGTGTGTGTGTAAGAAGCCAGATAATACGTATATACGTGTGTGCGTACATATGCATATATATGTTTCACGTCTGTAGGAGTCGATGAGTATGGGCTTTCACCCCGCACAAATGACAACTAGAGAAGAGGGAAGAACTAACAGAGAAATACTGCAGAAGATACACAACGAATACAAATCCCTCAGTTTTCTATATTTAAATGGTGGAATTCTCGTATACTGGGCCGGTCTACCTACTACAACAGAATTGCACGGAAACTCGAGCCTTATGTCTGATTGCTACTGCATTTCACCCCACACATTTGCTAGACATGCGCACGTCGAGCTACGATGGCGGGCAGCAGCAGCAGCACATGCACAGCAATAAACTCGAATTATTTGCATGCATGCATAGGACATATATCTACACGTATTTGTTTATATACATGTATATACCTGTATATGTGTATATATATGTATATATATATATATATATGATATGTACGTATATATGTATATATATATATATATGTATACACATTTGTGTGTACATATATATACATATCTATACATACATATATACATGTCATATATATATATATATATATATATATATATACATATATATACACATCTGCTAGACATGCGCCCGTCGAGCTACGATGGTGGGCAGCAGCAGCACATGCACACAAATAACTCGATTATTTGCATGCAGGTATGCATAGACATAATATATATATATATATATATATATGTATATATATATATATATACATACACACATATATACATATATAGGTATATATGTATATCTATACATATATGTATGTACAGTTGTATGTCTATATGCATATACAGCAGAGTACGATACATAAGCAAACCGACCGCTATACAGATGCATCCCTCAATACGTCCACATACAATGCGCGAAGACCCGGCCATCCAAAACGTATACACGTTATACAGGATCAGTGACTCCGGGTGTCAAGGGGGTCACAGGCAGATATTTCTACATTGTCGGCCTTTTACACTTTCCTTTCTCTTTAACTTATTTCGCATGGAACTGCGCAAATCTGCGCCCAGCTGCCTTGGCAACCATATTTATACGTATACATATGTATATATATATACATATGTGTATATACATGTACACACGCGTGTGTAGGTATATATATACAATATATATATATAATATATATATGTATATATATATGTATATATATGTGTATATATGTATGTAAGTGTCTATATATGCACCTATATATATATGTATGTCTATTTAAATGCATCTATGTATATATATCTGTATGTGCGTGAGTAGATAGAGCTGATAGGCGACTATTTGGTATAATAGACTAAACACTTGAGAAGGAGCGCAAGTATATGTGGTTATCAGATGAATACTTGAGAAGAAAGAGCTTGATAAGCACTCGAGAATTCTCCAGTGTAAGAGATGTATATATACGTGAGGGGATGTCTGTATCGCAATGAATGTACTGAGTATGCCGGTGAAAAGCGTATAAGGGATTTATAGATACGTGAGGGGAATGTCTGTAACGCAATGAATGCATGAGTATGCCAGTGGAAAGCATATGAGATGTATATATACATGAGGGGAATGTCTGAAGCGCAACGAATGTACTGAGTATGCCGGTGAAAAGCATATAAGGGATGTATATATACATGAAGGGATTGTTTGTGGTGCAATGAGTGTATTAACTATGCCGGTGGAAAGCGTATGAGGGATGTACATACACACGAGGGGAATGTCTGTAGTGCAGTGAATGCATGATTATGCCAGTGGGAAGCATATGAGGTATGTACAAATACATGAGGGGAATGTCTGTAGTGCAATGAATGCATGAGTGTGCCAGCTGGAAAGCCACTAGTGCAGCACACGGCAACCTACGTAAGAAGTGGTGAAGGAAGTCGGAAGCGTAACGGATCAAATAATAGGGTAAAGTAGAAAGAGCAAACAAATCTTAAGCATTACGAATGTGTGGATACGTGAGTGGAGAGGTGTTCAGCATAGTAGATGTATGGGAGTGTGAAGCGTAACGGATTGAGTAAGTAAAAGTGGAAAGAGCTGAACGAATTCTCCGAATATGTGGACAAGTGAGCAAGAATTTCTAGCATACTGAATGTATGGAATTTTGTAGAGTAATGAATTGAATAGTGAAACGTTGAAAGCGCCTACAAAGTCTCTAGCATTAACGGATCTGGGTGAATACGTGAGCTGAAAATTTTCAGCATATTGAATGTATGGAAGTCTGAAGCGTAATGGATTGAACCTGGTAAAATAGAGTAAGCCTAACAAGTCTCTAGCATTACGAATGTGTGGATACGTGAGTGAGAGGTCTTCAGCATACTGAAGTATGGAAGTCTGAAGCGTAACGGCTTCAATAGGGAGAAGTAGAAAGAGCGGATCCTTGACATTGCGATTGCGTGGATACGTGAGCTAGAAGTTTTCAGCATAACAAATGTATGGAAGTCTGAAGCGTGACGGACTGAATACATGAAAGTCAAAAGAACCTAGCAAATTTTCTGGATAGCGAATGTGTGGACACGGCATACTGAATGTATGGGGGTCTGAAGCATAACGGATTGAACAGGGAGAAGCAGCGTAAGCCTAACAAGTCTTTAGGATTACGAATGTGTGGACACAAGAGTGAGAAATCTTCAGCATATCAAATGTGTGTACGTCCGAAGCGTCAACGGATTGAATACGGAAACGTAGAGAGAGCCTAACAATTTTTTAGCGTTACGAATGTATGGATATGTGAGCAAGAAATCCCCAGCGTACTGAATGTGTGGATACGTAAGCGAGTAACCTGCAGCATGAGAAGCGTATAATACGGTACGGTAGCCACCTCTAGCATAACAAGTCTGAAGCGTAACGAAGTGAATACGTGAAAGTGGAAAGAGCTGACAAATGTTTAGCATTACGAATGTGTGGATACGTGAGTGAGAACTTTCCTAGCATACTGACTGTATGGATACGTAAGCGGGTCATCTCTAGCATGCGTAGTGTATGAATACTTAGGTAGCAGCGTAGTGAATGTATGGATACTTAAGTGAGTATGTGTAGCATGATACATGTATCTAGGCCTGCCTTGACTCCGTAGGCAATTACGTACAGTCTAGGGGAGTCTGGCAGCGCTGAGAGGACTCGGCCATCCTTCGGTGTTATCGCTGTAAGTGAAGAGAAGTCTGTACTTGTAATGTACGTAGGGATATGTGGGTCAGAGATAACTGCAGACGACAAGCATAGACGCGTATGCATGTGACCCGTCTTTCGTCGCTTCTTTATTCTTTCGTATTCGTCTTCTGTTTCTGAGAACCTGCGTAACATAATTATCCTCAACAAGCAGCACGTAATCACTCCGCATCATCATATTTGTTGTGTGACCCGTCTTTCATCGCTGCTTCTTTTTTTCGTACTCGTCGTTTCCTTCTGAGACCACGCGTAACATAATTATCTTCGGACGAGCAGCACGTAAACATTTCACATCATCATCTTTGTTTGTGTGACTACCCTCCAATGGCTTATTTGTCTTTTCGTATTTGTTTTCAGTTTCTAAAAACATGCGCAACACATTGCCATTGACAAGCAACATGTAAAATTTTACATCACCATCTTTGTTGCGTGATCCCGCTCCCGTCGCTTATTCATTTTTTTCGTATTTTTTTCAGTTTCTGAGAACATGCGTAGCATAATATCCTCGACACGCAGCACGTAAACATTCCACATCATCATCTTTGTTGTGTAACCCGTCTTTCATCGCTTCTTTATTTTTTCGTAGTGGTCTTCCGTTTCTGAGAACCTGCGTAACATGAGTGCCCTCGACAAGCAACACGCAAAGACTCCACATCATCATCTTTATCATGTAACCCGTCTCATATAGCTTTTTGATCTTCTCGTATTGTACCTCAGTTCTTGAGAATCTGTAAAAACATATGCATTTATGTACAATCTCTTCGTAACTATAAGTATACATATATATATATATATATATATATATCTTGACAAGCAGCATGCAAACATTCCACATCATCACCTTTGTTGTGAGACTCGTCTTCATCAACATTTCACATCACCATCTCCAATTGTGTGACCCGTTTTCACCGCTTCTTTATTCTTCCGTTTTTTTCTGCAAGTTGTAGAAACTCTCATGCAGCATGGTTTTCTCGCGTCCGCCATATATATACACGTGTATATATATATATATATATATATATATTATATATATATATATGTGTACATAAAATTCCTGCAGGCAGCATAAGCGGTATACATCTCAATTCATCATTTCTCCTTGTGTGTCATCTTTTTCCATCGCTTCTTCATCTTTTCGTATCCGTCTTCTTTTCCATGAAAACTCGTGAATTATCATTATTTTCCCTCTTCGTCCTCCACAAGCAACATAACCTGTAGACATTCCACATCGTCATCATCATCCTTGTCCTGCGACCCATTTTTCGTCGCATATTTCTCTCTTTCTTTTTCGTATTCGTTTTGCTTTCTTTTTCTTTCGGCTTTCTCGCTTCGACGTCTCCTTGCGGCCTTTCCTTTCTTTTTTCTCTTCGCGTCGCTACTTCTTCGCGTAGAACTCGTCTCGCTGTCAGTAGTTATCGACTGCAGATCGTCCCCTCGCGGCACATCAACTTTCTCTTTTTCTACATCATATGCTTGTGTTGAAAATTTCTGCTTATCTACATCTTTGTCTGTGTGGTTAATTTCTCTTCTTTTAAATCATGTGTCCGCGCATTAGGAAATTTCTCGTCTTTTACATCATATGTTTGTGTTTTAGCCAATTTCTCTTCATTTATACCATATGTATGTGCATGTGGTGCGTCGGATTCACACCAGTAGCTTTCTCAGCAGCAGCAGCAGCATCAGCAGCCAGCGTGGCTGCGCGAGCTACCTCAACAGGATTCAGGCCTCCCGCATGTCTGGTTCTGTGAAGTCCATCTATCTCGTGGTCCACCTTTATATTTCGGTCTGGATCGTCAGCGAACCTCAGAGGAGGCGCTGCTGCTGCTTTTAATGCTGCTGCTGCTGCTGCTGCTGCCGCTGCTTTATGCCTGTGAAACGTACCAGAGTGTGGGGTGTGCTGTGAAACGTAAGGAGGGAAGCCTGCTGCACTAGCTGCTGCAGCAGATATATCTCTCGTATGCAGCGCGAGAGCAGCAGAAGACGGATACGCAGAAGCAAAAGAGGAAGACGAAGAAAGAGAAGAAGAAGAACAAGAAGAAGAAGAGGACGAAGAAGGAAAAAAAGGAGGACGGCCTCTCTGCTGCACCAGAAGAGGAAGAAGAAGTGGAGGAGGGAGGCTTGTAATACCAAGGAACTTGTGTTAAAGAGTCTCTGATTTGCTTTTCAAATTCGCTTTGCGCTCCAGGTGTATATCCAGCACTTATTAAATACTTCTTCCTTCTCATCTCTAGTTTGTTCATCTCTTTTCTTCTGCTTCGAAGAAAATTCACGTGCTTTCTCGGCATTTCCAGCTTCTTAACTTGTTTCTCCTCTTCTGGTCTGGAGTAGTTTACGTGCTGTATATCCCTTCTGCCCCCAGTTTTGACAGATTCTCCTCCTCTTCCTCCTGCTGTAGCGCTGCCGATGCTGCTGCTGTGCCTGTTGCAGCAACTTGCATTATCTTCTTCTTCTACTTCATCTTCTCCTTCTTCTGCAGCTGCTGCATTTGCTGCAGTCTGCTGACCACCTCCATCATCGTCACCATAATCAGCACCCCCACCATCACCTACACCACGAGAATTTCTTTATTTCTATTGTTTCGTAGAAGCCTCCATGAGAAGAGAAACCTTGAAGAGACAGGTAAGACGTATCACTTAAGCCTTTGTCTTTAGAGGGAACTGCAGAGGCAGCAGGCGTAGGCACCAGTGGCCTTACTCGCACAACAGTGGGGGTGTCCGTCATAAAGGAATCTACAGATTCACCATAACTATCTCCTTCTGGAAAACTACTCGTATTGTTTGATGCGGCTCCACAGGTATTACTAGAGGAGGATATATGATAAGAAGAGACGTTACGATGTGGAGAAACTGTAGATGAAGAAGCTTGTATACTGCTGCTATTACTGACTAATATATCAAAGCTATTACTAGCCGATAGATTGTGACTATTACTAGCTGGTAGATTGTAACTACTACTGGCCGGAAGATTGTAGCTAGTACTGGGTGGTAGATTGTAACTATTACTAGCTGGTAGATTGTAACTATTACTGGCCGATATACTCCAGCTATTGCTGACTCGTATACCGCAGCTATGACTGCCTGGTAGCCTGCAGCTATTACTGGCTGCAGCGTGGCAGCTGCTGCTGTTTCTTGAGGGCAGGCAGGAGGCGTCATCGTCCTTTCTGCGGCTGCTGAAACTGCTGCAGCTGTTGCTCAAGGCCACCATTCTGCTGAGCCATGCCGCCGATAATGAGGAGCTGGTGCTGCTGCTAGCAGGCTGGCTGCTCTCCGATGGGTGGCTGCTGTGCACTGCAGAAGACGAAGAACTGGAAGGGTTCTCTTCCCGCTCTTGTGTTCCAACTTCTTCCCCTGTAGCATCGGTATGAAGCTGCTGCCGCTGCTGCCTCTCCTGTGCTTCTGCTTTCTTGCGTTTTAATAGGATGAGAATGTTGGCCAGGCGCTGGCGCCCCTGCTGCTGTCTGCGCTGCTGTTGCTGCTCTCGGTGCTGCTCCTCGTCACGACGAACGCGCAGACGATTATCGCGGCGGTACACATTCCACCGCTTCTGCGGCAGAATATTCAGGCCGCCATGGCCACCCATTAGACCTGCTTGTTAAGCGCATGTAGAGATATAAATATACATTCAACAAGTATATGTTTTGTTATACATATATATATACGTTCATATACGTATATACTCAACACGACTATGTATATATATATATATATATATACATACGTGTATACACGGTGTACTGCACTTTTTTCTTCCTGCATAGAAAGGGGCCCCTCTCCCCTGGCCCGTGAGCCTTCCAATGGGGAAGCTGAGAGCATAAGCAGAGAGCGAGAAGCAGCGAAAGCTGTGCGTCTTATCGCAGTAGCTGTCTCTAGTGACTGCGATGCTATGTGGTATTTGTCTGTTACGGCTGCCCACTTTTCACGCGTGAAGTGTGGGTGCGAAGAGGAATCGATCGGAGGATAAACGAGCGACGCCTTCGTCATGAGCAGAGGCAGCAGGAACGTCAAAGAATCAGACACATACGTATCAGACACAGTAGCTACGCAGTGATCCAATGTTGTATACCTCACGAACTCTAGTGGTATGTAGGGATCCATAAGGTGACAATGATTCATTGTTCATGACCAGACACAGCAGGATCGTCAAAAATAAAACATGTGAAGTTTCAAGCACACTGAAACCCTCTTGGATATCCACAAATTGTATGAACGATCGATCAACCTTGATGACCAGAGGCTGCATGCGAGCCTCTAGACGTGAAGTATTAGACAGTAAGAGTAACAAATACGTTGACTACGGAGAACTTATCCACGTAGAATTCATGAATGCCAATAGTAGAGCACTCCACTGAGTTATTAGTGATCGATTTGTGATTACCAGCTGCTGCTTAATTTTTAAACAAGAATCATCAGACAGATGAAGTATCAGACACTTGAAGTATCAGACACGTGAGGTCTCAGACGCGTGAAGTATCAGACACACTGACCACACAGTGATATACTGTCTCACAATTCGCCGGTAGTATGCAACAATCCACCGAGTTATTAGTGATCCACGTATCAGACACGTGAAGTATCAGACACACTTACTACACAGTAATTTACTATACCATGATTCGCCTTTTCTCCTAGTATACAAGGATCCATCGAGTTATTAGTGATCCATCAGTAATGGCCAGATGCTGCATGGAAAGTCGCACATATGAGGTATTAAAGACACTGACTAAAGAGTGCTCAGTATTTCATTACCCCACTAGCGCTGGTAGATCGCCGGCGCCACTGAAATAGATTCTCGCGAAATGAACGAGAGGAGGCCAGTCTGACCATGAAAACTTTCCTACGAACGCGAAGCAGACACGAGAGAAAGACGAACGCACAGGGAATGCGCGAAGGTAAAGCAGCCATATCACGAAAATCAAGTATAGCCTATGAGCCCGGATAGCGGAGAAGAAGACCAGTTCGACCCCTTGAATTCTCCAGCGGATCAATAATAGATACGAGGAATAAACTGCAGGAATTTTGAGAAGGAGGAGCCGCCGTATCATGGGAAAATCAAGTCTACGCCATGATTATGACGTGGGTGGAGTCGGAGCAGCGCCGCCTGCGGTCACGCCGCTGCACGGCAGAGGGCATGCAAGCGGCGGCTAGTCATTGCAAAAGCGCATGCCTCTTCGTAGGGACTTGTCCCCCTACTTCCATATTCATGCTCATATCATATCAATAGGTATGTATACAACAGCGTTATACTAGTAGGGACGGAATGTTTGCTTCGCGCGACCTTCTCATGGACACGCGAAACCCGGGCAGAGGGCTGTGGATTTCTTCTAAGCGCACCCGCTTTGACGACCCACACGCAATATCGAAACATTGTTGAAGCTTGTCTTTTGTATAAGCGGGGATACAGGCTCAAGTAGTAGCCCACAAGAAATCAGGCAGCCAAGGGACCTGCAACGACAAAATACTTCGTACTTAGACGATGCGGCAGTCGTGCCATGTATTTAGAGGATGTGGTAGCCCTACCATGCGGTTGCACTCCCACTGCGTCATCACGGTGGGCGCTAGCTGGCACGGCGATGGGGGGCGGGTGGCCTGCACTGCCAGGCTGACTGCCACCGCCCCGGCTTGCAGAGAAGGGCCGCGTCATTCAGGACGGCCTCCCAATATGGGAGAATCCAACGCTGACAGGCTTTTCTTCAAGGCGCAATCTGCGCGTGGAGATGCCTGGGCGCCGTTCATACTTGCAGCCTGTCATATAAGTGGGCTACACAGCAGTGTGTGCGCTACCACCGCAGCTTGCAGAGCAGCGCACGCTACTTACGACGACCCCCCCGAGACGAGAGACTTCAACGCTAACAGCGCTTTCTCCTCGGTATGAAGACACAATCTTGCGCCTGCGGATGCTTGCGCGCCTTTCATACTTGCAGCCTGTCATATAAGTGGCTACACAGCAGTGTGTGCGCTACCACCGCAGCTTGCAGAGCAGCGCCACGCTACTTACGACGACCCCCCGCGACGGGAGAATTCCAACGCTAACAGCGCTTTCTCCTCGGTATGAAGACACAATCTGCGCCTGCGGATGCTTGCGCGCCTTTCATACTTGCAGCCTGTTCTAGCGTCATATGATACGCACGGCGCTAGCACGGAGACCAGAGGTCTATGGCCACGCCGCAGGTGTGAGCTCTAATCACCGCAGCTTGCAGAGCAACGCGCCGCTACTTGCGACAACCCCCCTAGAGAGGAGAATTCAACGCTAACCGCGCTTTCTCCTTGGTATGAAGACACAATCTGCGCCTGCGAAGCCCGGGCGCGTCCATATTTGCAGGCTGTCTACAGTCGTATGATACGGAGGGCGGCAGCACGGAGATCAGAGCGGGTTGGCGACACTGCAGCGTGAGCGCTATCTCCGCAGCTTGCAGAGCAACGCCTCGCTATCTACGACAAGTCCTCTATAGGGGAGAGTTCAACGCTAACGGCGCCTTTTTCTTAAGTATAGAGACACGATCTGCACTTCCGGATGCCCGGCCATCGTTCGTGCCTAGAGTCTGTCTAGCGTCATATGATGCGGAGGGCGCTAGCACGGCGACCCGAGGTGGGCGGCTCCACTGTCAAGGTGGACGGTACCTCCGCGGCTTGCAGAGCAATGCCCCGCTACTAACGACAGCCCCCTAGAGCAGAGAGTCCAGCGCTAACAGCGCTTCTCCAGAGTATGAAGACACAATGTGCGCCTGCGCATCCGCGGACCGCACTCGGCGTGTCTATAGTGTCATACGATCCGGAGGATGTCTAGCACGGAGATCAGAGATGGATGGCTGCACTGCAAGGTGAACGTACCTCCGCAGCTTGCACGGGAACGCCGCGTCAACTACGACGACCCCCGTAAAGGGTAGAGTTTAAGGCTAACAGCGATTTTTCCTGAGGAGGAAGACACAATCTGCGCCTGCAAATGAGTGCCACCGTTCGTACTTGCCGTCTGTCTACCGTCATACAATACGGAGGGCGCCAGCACGGAGATCAGAAATGGGTGGCTGTACCGCATGGTGGACGCTACCTCCGGAGCTTGTAGAGGGACGCCGCGTATCTACGACGACCCCCTAGACGGGAAGAACTCAATGCTGACAGCTTTTCTCTTTTAGACCCACTCTGTGACCGCGGATGCCGGGCACGGTTCCTACTTGCAGTCTGTCTAGCGTCATATGATACGCGCTCGCTGGATGGTGCGCGCACGCGGGAAGGAGTTAACGCTAAGAGCAGTTTTATCGTGTATTGAGGTACAGTCCGCCTCTGCGGATCACCGAGCACCGTCCATGTTTGCGGGCTGCCCAGCGTTATACGATACGCGCTTCACTGAGTAGCGTACACACATCGCGGTCGTGAGTTTGTGTGACTGGTCGGTGTTTGCCGCGTGGGGAAGGGAGAAGCGAAACTCCATTCCACTACACTGTGCCTACGGATGGCTGGGCACGATTTATAGTAGCAGTCCGCTTTGCGTTATACAGAGGCGCCCAACGTAACTCTTACCTCTGGTGGTGTACGAACACCGTAGCGGTAAAGTCTTTGTAAGTGGTCGACAACGTTCGCAGGGTCGATAATAAAGAAGCAACACTGAGCAGGCGGTTTGCAACACTCGCTGGAATGCTTAACGTGCAGGAATATCGTAAGACTCGCATATAACAGGCTCTTGCTCCCGTGTTGCTCTCTTGTTTCTGACGATGAACTCCACGGACACAACGCAACTAGTGCGTGCATCCCCGTATTCTGCGAACGTATTGGTGTTGCACACGAGAGAGACGGCTGAGGAAGAGCAGCGTCCTTTTAGGATGTCCGTCAGCACCCACGCAGCGCCAAAGCAGAGGAAGAGACTCATACCTCCCAAGGCTACACAATGCGGGGAGACGCCTTCTCTGCGAAAAGCTTTCTAGGGAGCGTACCCGTCAGAAGTTCCCTCTGGAGGTGCGTACAGCGAGTGGTCTCCGATGGGCACGGAAAAGGCGCGAAAGCGGCGGGCGTCAAGCAGCATGGTCGTAACGCACTTTGCCGTAATGAGGCAACATATTAGAAGTACAGGACAGACAAATGTGGAACGTACCAGGGGCTAAAAGGAGTGGCGACCTCAGCGTGCAGAGCCTTCTTTGAAGCTCGGAAAGCGCTTACGCAAACTCTTCAGCCGCAAGGTGCAATCGGCTTACACTAACTGCGACCAACGTGCTACAAACTGCAAAAGCAGGTAGTACGGAAAACGCATGACTTGTGAAATGGGCTTTCTCGAGTCCCACATCGCTTCCATTTAAGATGCTGTAGGCAAATTCTTTGGTTGTGGCGACGACACGTCGCCGGCAGACGATGTACAGGAGGCTTTTAAGCAATCACGGACGGCAACGCGAGACACGGCGGTTAGGGGCGCCGTTGAAATTGACCCTATCGCACAAGGATCAGTGTGCTCGTTCGTACAACATGGCCTCAAATATCGGGCGTAAGTGGAGCCGTCACAGGTGTGGCCCACGGAAGGACAGTCAAGGACGTCTTTTTCCTGAGGACTCTTCTGCAGACTATCTCACTTCTCATTCTGTAGACGCTTGAAACGGTCTTCGGAGAACAGTGGCTTCCAGCCAATGTACCACACGCTTTCTCTGCGCTGCGTGGGAGGTGCGTCGCCGTAATCTTGCGTGCTTTGTACCCTACCTCCGGCAGATACCTGTGGCGAAGAAGGGTGCGGCTGCGACTGACGTTCGATCAACCTGTCCGAACTTCAGTGTCGCATAACCCCCCCGTTCGCCTACTGCCTTCCTCTCATAGGATTCCCGACGGTGCATCCACTCTAGAATGATACTTGTGCACTTGTGCAAACAGATTTACGCGGTCTCTCTACCCGGTCCCCGATAAAGTACGAGAGCACGGCGTCACTCCGCTACGGTTGCCCAGCTTCTCCGGCCTACGAGGCTGCGCTCTCTGACATGCAAAAATTCCCTTTGTACATGTGACAGATGACACACTGCATGCTTGGCTTGTCCTTCATAGGTTTCTTCTCTGTGCGTGGCCGGCCTGCGTTGGCTCTCGCTGGATTTTAACACCGTTGGTCCAGCAGCATGCAAGAGGCCTTCCACCCCAAATAGGCCAACTGCGTAGAGTCAGCCAGTCGCCAATTTTTCAAGCGTAGAAACGAGAGGGCCGCACGGCTGACGTCGTGCTTCGCCAAAATGGTCAGAAGCGATCCGCTGGTCGGTATTCTATTTGCGGACCACTGTGGCGAACTATCCTGTTGTCTCCAGCTCCGCATACCCGCTGTCGTCCAAGGGAGCGGAGCATCCTTGCGAGCACGCACACAACAGGATTTTAGGCGTCACGCGCTCGACGGTGCGCCCGGCTCTTGTACAGGAAGGTACCAAGCTCCCGTTCGCGTCCGCTGGTGTCTCCTGAAGGCAGCGTGCAGCTTCTCAGCTACCAGGCGACTCCCCAGCTTCGCGCCGATTTCTTGAGGAGCCAGCGGCAGCTAGCCAGTCAGCTGCCAGTACGAAACACCAGAATATCCAAAATTCACTTTGCAGGTCCGCAGCTCACCAGCGTATGGCATACAAATACGGGGTGCACGAACGCTCTGAGGCTGCTCCTGTGACTTTGTGAGATGAGAAGCTTTCTTCTTTGCTGTTTATGCGTGGGACCCGAGGGCTCCTAAGTGGTTCTGTCGGCTAAATTGAAGTCTCCTCGACTTCTGGCCCGAATTGTATACGGGGGCTCTTCAAGGCCAAGGCGGGACGTTGGTGAGAGATACCTCCGGGATACCGTGCTCAACGGTCGATGATGGCACTAGGTGCGCTCCAGGTGTCTTCCCGGTGAAAGCACTTCCCGCCCTCGGCGCGGCTGCGGGAGAAGGAGAATGTCCTGGGAAACGCCGCAGCAAAGCGTTCGCTCTTATACGGCAGCGCCCCCAAGCTGGGGCCGGGACTTTGAGGAGAATGCGCGAAAAAAATACGTTCAACGCTCACCATCTCTTCCTTGGGCTCTGAAGAATATAACGGGTTCTCCTGAATCGCGGTTCTGGAAGGCTCAACCGGGTATGGACCGACTTCAGGCAGGGTAGGGAGCGGTGCCGGGCTCCTGGACCGCGTCAGAGAATATAACCGGCTTCGGGCCCCGTCCTGGTAAAACGGATCTCGTGGAGACATATAGGAGCGCCTGTCGGCAAGCCCGGGGGAGTTTGTGGGCATTTCAAACCCAGTAGGGCGGAGTCGGGATAGGACTGTGAGCGGCCCCGGCGGATCTGCGAAACGCGGGGCAGACCAGTGGCCACGACAAATGAGAGTCTGTGGTCCTATCATGGAATACGTTTTTGCGCGGAGGAGTGAAAAAGCGTCTACTAGCAGGCAACGGGAAGGTTCTAGACACTTCAAACCACGCAGGCTGGACCTGAGCCGGGGCGCTGATGGGTCCAGGTGTGCTTCCGAGCGAGGGCGAAAACGGTGGCAGGGAGGAACGGTCTACTATGCCGCTTTGAGACGGATATTCTCCTGGAAACACGAAGATGCGTCTTTCAGCATTCCGCGAGGAACCTTTGAAGGCTTCAGTGTTTTCATCGGACACGCCGGGAGGAATTTCGCCCCGCCCCGTGAAGAACAGTTCGCTTGGACGCCGCTCCTCATTGTTTTTGTAGCCTGAAAAATGTGTTGCATCTCTCGCGGTGTAGCCGAGTGCGTCTAACAACTCCTGGTCTGGGGGGACGTCGACGCGACGGGAGATGTGCGCGCTTTTGGAAGTCTTTGTCTTCAGTGGTGCCCAGTCCCTACGCAGGAAAGAATTTCTCAGCGGTCGAGCATTATCGTGGTGTTCGGGGTGAGCGTGTGCTGTCTTCGGAAAACTGCTACGGTGGGCGGTTCATGCGTGCGCTTGAGATATTACGCTCGAGAAGCTTTGTGTCTTTCGGCAGAAATCCGGTCTTCACAAGTAGTTTACAAAAGAAGATAACTGTGCGTGTGCGAGAACGTGTGCCCGTCTTTGGCTATTGTGCCTTGGTGATTCTTTGCGTACAGCGTCATTCCTACCTCCGTGGGACGTAGCTCGGAATTGTCCTCAAGGCTCCCACGGCATCTGCGTGTTAGTTTCAGTGTGGCCTCGGCGGACGCCGGCAAGCCTGCCGAGATTAGCGTCTGGGTAATATAAGGTTGCAGGCCGCGTTCTAGTGTGGAGGTCTCTGCTCTGTGAAATAGTGTCTTATGAAAGGCTGACGTACTTACGATTTTATCCGCGAAGGTGTACATATCCTGCGGGCCATTCCTTCGGATAAACGAACAAACTGTGATGTGATCGAAGGAGCTACAAAATTGCGAGCGGCGTGTAAGCAGCGGTAACGATGTGGGTTTCAGAGCTGCAGTCCTGCTGTCTACTACTACTTACTTGACTTCTGTTGGGAGACCCGGTAAGGGGAGGGCATGTTGAGCGCGCGACCTCAGAGAAAGTGCTTCCTGGCAGGGGCTGGGTGCCATTGTGACCCGTGGTGGGAGTTGTCTGAAGCCGACCTGCAGCTGCCGGCGACCAGTATCCGCCCCCCGCCTGCGGATGAACTGAAGTGTATTCGAGCTTGATTTGCACGCCGTGAGCGGCTGCGGGCCCGCCTGAGTCTTCCACCTCGATTTGTGTCGTGTTGCTGGAGATTTTGTGAGGGGGCGGCTGTCCTCTCCGGCTAAGCGTATAGATACCGCAGCGCCGCGCCTGCTCTGGCCGCCGTGAGCGACGCGCTGCCGTGTCAAGGTCTCTCGCCGCCTCAGAAGCGTGGTGTACGGGCGCCAGGCCGCCGGGCAACAACGAGGGATCGGCGTTGGCAGGCAGCCCCTATAAGCGAAGCTTCCGAGTAACTGGGTGTGCTCGAGGTTCTTCTACGCGGTCGACCGCCCCCCTGGCCCTGGGGGAGTCCCCGTCCTCGAAGTTTCTTGAATGTTCTGGCGTCATCACCGCTGCACAACCCCGTTTCCTGACAGGCGCCGCTGGCACGGGATGCAGTCCTGCACGCTTTCCTCGTCCTCACTCGTTGACAGGTCCGAAAAAGGGAGTGGAAGGCGCTGACGTCGGATTCCTGCAGCACCTTCCTGGCAGGTCCGTCCGCTGGATGCTTGTGCGCTGGTGCGGCTGGATATGGGAAAAACTCAAATTCGGGCACGCGCGGGGAAAAATTGGGGAACTCGTAAGCATCCTGATGCCTGCTACGATGGAGGGGCACTTCTGCGACCAACCGTCTCCCTGTGGTAGAGTTCCTGTGATGTCCGTCTCCAGGGCTTTTAGCTGTTGGTCGGCCTAGCCTCTTTGGTAGGTATCTATACGCTGCTGCGCTCGATTGTGGGTTTCAGCAAGCTCGGCGAAGGGCTTGCGAACCGAAAGGCATCCTGATGCCTGCTACCACGGAGAAGCAGCCCTGCAACTGACCCGCTTCCTACGGTTGCGTTCCTGTCGGTTCTGTCGCCGTGACTTTTATCTGTTGGTCGGCCTAGGCCCGTTGGTGAATTATTATACGCTGGTGCGCTCGGATGTGGGAAAAAGTCTGGTCCGAGCAGCTCCGGCGCAAAAACCTGTGAACTCATAAGCATCGTGATGCCTGCTGTCATGGAGAGGCGCACCTGCGGCTGAGTCCGTTCCAACGGGCGCCCTCCTGCGGGTCCCGTCTCCTGGACTCTTATCTGTTGCTTCGTCTAGCCTGCGCGGTAGATTCTCATGCGCTCGCGCGTTTAGATGCGGAAGAAACTGCGGTTCCAGCACGTCCGGCGAAGCACGTGTGAACTTGTCAACATCCTGGCCCCTGCTACCACAGGGAGGCATTCCTGGGACTGAGCCGCTTCTTACGCTCGCGTTCCTGTCAATTACGTCTCCTCGACCTTTATCCCTTGCTTCGCCCGGTCTACTTGGTCGAATCATGTACGCTGGTACGTTTGGATTTGGGTAAAAGCCGTATCCCTGCAGCTCCGGCGGCAAACCCGCGATCCCCAAAACCCTTTGGATGCCTGCTATCTTGAAGAAGCACTCCTGCGACTGAGTGGGTTCCAACGGGCGCTTTCTTGCCAGTTCCGTATCCTGGACTCTTATCTGTTGCTTCGTCTGGCCTGCTTGGCAGATTCCTATACGCGGATGCGCCTGGATGTGGGGAAAAGCATGGTTCTGGCGGCTGCGGCGAAGCATCCTGATTTCTGCTAGCAGTGAGAGGTGCTCGTGCCACTGGGTAAGCGGGCACAACTCCCTCAGCAGATATTTTTGGTGTGCCGAAAATGACTGAAACTAACGCTCCGCACCGGCAAACTGCCCTGAAATTGACGCCGCGGAAGAGAGCCATGGCGGCTCCTTTCCCGGCAGAGGGGTCCCCGAGCGATCTCATATTCATGCACAATCACGATCGAAGCCAGAAAGGTTAGCGTGATGGCGCTGGGCTACGAGCCCCTTGCTAGACCGAATGTGGCGGCTCTGTCAATCGAGCAGCGGCCGTCACACCCATGCAGCGGCATGGCCCTACTGGCTCTCTGAATTAAAACGCAGATTTGCGATCGTGTCTTCCTGCGCCCTCCTCTGGATTTGCAAAAGAGGATGCGGGACTGCATGTTACTGCGTCGAGCGTGTATCCGCCTCGTGCTGAGCACTTCCTCGGCGCAGGAGATTCTGGTGCGGTGAGTGTCTACTGCGAATCTGCTCTATAACGGCATTTGTGAAAAGAGGGCAGGAGGTGTCAGCTGTGAGGAGGATCATTCCAGGCTCGTAGCGTACGGCGTTCCTTATGCGCTGAGGACGCGCTTGCACACTTACGGTTTTCTAGCGTATCGCTGCGCGGATTCATGCCGTTGGGCACACCCTTCTGTTATACTGAGTCGACGCAGATTTGATCCTTTTTGGAACGAGCATGCTACTGCCGTCCTTGAGTTTTGTGAGCAGAGCATATGAACCGTACAGGGTAATCCTGCACGCTGTGGCGACGTAAAAAACTCCAGATGCTTCCAAGGGCCCCGCTCCCAGTGTCTCCCCGTCTGCACGCACATACGTGCGCGCGTCGCGGGAATATGTAGTCTGGGTGCCGAAGAGTGGCTGTCAGACGCGCACAGCGGGACGACGAAACTCGTGAGCATTGTACAAAGCGTCTGTAGTCCGTCGAGAGCCCACGTGCAAACGGCTGGTCAGCTGCCTCAGTCGATTGTTCCTTCGCTCCTCCTCGCAGCGAGTACATAAAGCTTGCGTGCTGATATGAAGGGAGCTTCTCCGTTACTCGAAAACCACCTTTCTACAGCACACTACACTAGGGGGGAAGAAGACGACCACGGTGACGCACACAGTGGCGGCCAGACTGCCTTCCAGTGCTCCGTCTCGTAAGTCATCACGCTATCGCGTAGCGCACAGGGCCAAAAGTAGCATGGCCGGCAAACGTGTTTGGCAGCACCCACAGTGCCGGAATGAGCTGCTGTGCGCTCTACGGCAAAAAAGTTTATTGACAGTACCGTGGATAGCCCCAAAGTCCGAGTGCAAGCATGCAGCTCCACCTGGCGCAAGGGTGCGTCTGCCACACTGCACGCGGGAAGACCACACACCCCCAGATTGTTTGGTGAACCGAGCTGCGTACAGTATGGGAGGACGGTCGGGGTCCTTCGCAGAGGACAAATCTAGCGGTTTTTGGTAATGATGCCCCAGCGCGTCATCGCAGTCCAAGGTCAGAAAGTAAATATATACATGTGCTACTTACGTGAGGATTCTACAAAGCAGGGTTCCCCTCATCTGGCTGCAGTATCAGCAATCAGTGGGCATGGCCCTATTTTGTACAGGGGCCCGGCTCGCAGGGTAGTGTTCTCGCGCGATTCGTCCGCGTCCGCGCCCAACTACGGGCGGGCAGAACAGAAAAGTCGGGACGTCTCTGGTAGAGCGTCACTCAGTCAAGGCGGTACTTGCCTCCACAGCCGCTGTGCGGTGTTGAAGTAGAGGAGCGGCTGTTAGTCGGGGACCTCATTGCCTACCACCGGGGACGTGCTCCGCAACAGAAAGAACACGCTCGTAAACTGCTCTCAACTGGTCTGTTTCACGCACCACTTCTTGCACGACGGTATGGCCTCGCTGTGCGTGTTCTCGGGTATGAGCGTGCCAGTCTCTCTATCGTTCGCTTGCCCAGACGTCTCCAGCATGATTTATAGCCTAACGTAACGCGGTTGTGTGTTTGTGGCACTGCAAGCGCAGTGCGCTCATGTATAAGGGGCCAGTAAGACACACTGAGCTGTCTGCTCAGCATTGGGAGGGGGCCACAGCGGCATACGGTCGGCCCAGACCGACACGCCCTAGCCCACTTGACACTGCCGCCACTCGCCGGTGGGACATTCGCTGTGCTCCTTGTATACGAGTGAGAGGATACGAAGCAGACGGACTGTGAACGGCCTTCGTGGTGACTCGAAAAAATTCCCGACTGGGAGATGTGTGCGTGTCACCTCGCTCGTGACTTTTTTGCCGAAGGTAACTCGCAACACCCCTCCCGTATACGTGTGCGGTAACAGACTGGCGTCTTCGCGTGCCAGAGCGCCTGCAGCTCCCGGGGCCGTGCGCTTGACTGCAGGCCCCTGCACTTATGCAGGCTGTACACAACGCAATAGAGTTCTCCGCAAAGCTGCACGCACGCTTTGACGCCCCGCCGTTGGGAACGTGAACCCTTGGCAAGTCAACATGATGATGTAGGTGATCCTCACTGCATTTCATGCATGACCTGTGACCTGTGCTCCGAGGAAGCCTCACAAAGTGCAGGAGTGCGTCGCCGCCAGAAACCCGCACCCACGGTAACAGCTGATGATGCACGTAAGACAAGACTATACGGCAGATTACGCAGGTTCCTTTCGGCCACGCATATGTAAGCGGGCGGGAGGCGCCCTTCGCTCTTCAGGTTCTTCTGAAAATCTGTTCGAGCGGGTCACAAGAAGTGTACACTCAGAGGAATAGAGAGAGCTCGCCCCTCAATCTTATTGCAGCCAGGGTCGATACACTGCGCAAGGTGGCGTTAGACCGCAACATGCACAGCCATGTTTCCTGCGCACATTTGGGTGTACTGACGAGGGCCAAATATCCTCTTCACCCGCTAAGCGCTCTGCGCTCGGCCCACGCTCAAAGGACGGGATACCAAGAGCCGCACGGAGCGTACAATCCGTATAAATACGCAGATACTTCAGCTTAGCACACGGACGCGGATCCCGAATACGCAGCGGCGCATACGCTTCGCTGCGGAGTTGTACGGCACCTACGTAGATGTGGAATCTCTCATCGGTAACCTCTGCCCCGCCTACATAATTCGTTACAAAGAAAGGCGACTACGTCCCCCCGCGCTCTGAGAGCACGATTGAGTTTTTCACAGTACACGGCGGGCCGCTTTCCCGCAGCCG
Source organism: Rangifer tarandus platyrhynchus (assembly GCA_949782905.1). Classification (NCBI taxonomy): domain Eukaryota; kingdom Metazoa; phylum Chordata; class Mammalia; order Artiodactyla; family Cervidae; genus Rangifer; species Rangifer tarandus. Next base: position 25,107 of record CATKSN020000155.1, read on the forward strand.
CCTCTCAGTTCTATCCTTAGAAGCGCTGACACAACGAATATGCTTCCGAAAAACATCTGCTTTCACAACGCACATACTCGAGCAACCGGCACACCGAGGACACACACCTTGCACGCAAGACCGCCCTAGCATGCGGTAGTTGCCGATCGCCAGGCGCCCCACCACTGTATGCGCCCTGCGGGGACGGTCCTAGATGTCTGCCGTTTCACGAGAAAATGCACAAGGCCGTATGAATAAACACCAGCGCCCCCCCAAATAGCTGGCGGCGAGCATACGCTCTGGGCTTCATCGTGTCCGAGTGCAGGCAGTTCGGCCCATACAGGGGAGCACGCAACTTAGCTGCTAGTGCGCTCCGAATCTTCTCTCTCCTGGAAATTACTACTTCTACGTCCGCTGATGTATGCGCACCGGTTGCACCTCTTCTGGTGGCTGCCACGGCCGTAGGATACACTCATAATTCTCTGCCAATGTATGTATATGTGTGCGCTTCCGAGCGCTTTGACCTGGAGACGTCCGGGGTGAATACAGGCCGCCTCGAGCCAAGCACGAAGAGAGCCGCCCAAACTGCGGTATCGTGCATAGGTCAGAGCGTTATCAGTCTAGTCTGCCAGTGGTTCCACGCAGCTGCCCGACGCATGGATACCTCGGCTGGCACAACATACGTACCGGAAAAGGCCAGGGAGCTTGACCCCCCCGTGTCTGGGGAAGATTTATTGTCCAAAAAGCGCAAAGGCGCTATGTGAACCCTTGAGCGTCAGTGGCAGGAAAAGCCTGCGTTATACAGCACTTCTTTAGCATTGTGCGGTTTCGAGAAGCGCACCACGACCTTTGATATGCATCGGGAGCCTTCCAAGGCGGGCAACCCCTCGCCACGACGACGACGATGTAGCCTCACGAGGTACCGATCAAGGGCCTCATCCTTGTGGCGTTGCCTCGAGTGCGATCTGTGCAGGAGCGGCCCGTTGGGCCCGGTGAGCATTATCCTCCACGCCGAGGGCTGCGTGCTTGGTAAAAATACAAACGTTCTACGCACAGCGGAAGGTTAAGAGGAAGCATTGAGCGGACCCGCCGGAAAAGCAGGACAGGGCTGATAATGTGTGATTTACGGATTTTCCTTCGTTTTCTGTTGCATGCTTATAGTGTTCTTTAGGTGTTCCTTCAGTACAGCAAGCGGGCTGGCGCGAAACGCTGAAAACGCCACCACCGCTCTATATTGCGCTACTTCCTTTTCAGCGAGTCGCTGAATGTACTTCCGCGTTACTCGTTTTCTCCCGTTGCCCGCAGTGGCGCGGCCACCCGCAAGGACCTCAGCTTCTGTGCTGTGGCACACGTCCGCGTCATTTAATTGTTGCCGCAGAGCTGGTGCAAATGTGGCAAGTGGGCTTTCCTGTGGTGAATCTTTCAGTTCTTGTCGCCGTTGCTCTTCTCGCAGTTGCTGGGCATACTTCGGGAAATCAAACTTCCGCAACCACGCGTCCCGTTTCTCTGCTCTTCGCCGCTGGCCGCGCGACAAGAGCTTCATCGAATTAGTCACATCATCGGTGGTCCTCCGGGAATGACCGCCTAGAGCCCAAGCGGATGTAGCAAGAGCCTCCTTGCTACCGGGTGTGTAAGCGCCTGAAATGCTGTTGTCTCTAGGACGGTCTCGAAAACTGCTCACAATGCTGCCCTCGCTCGCATCGTCAGTTGTGCCGTCGCCGCCGCCGCCGTCTGCATTACCAGTTGTCAAGGCATGAAGGCGGCCGGAAGACCAAGGCGCCAGGCCTCCTCGGGCAGGCCCGGGGGCCAGATCATGAAGCTTTACCCGGGAGCGCCGAATTTTAGGCATAGGGGAGAGACGCGTTGAGTGTGGCCGAAAACGGACTGGCGCGGGTAAACCGCGGTGACCAATGCTCTGGGACTGAAGAGATAAAGCTCACAACAGCAAGGGATCCTCTGCTTTGCGGATCTGATCACCGACAAGGACGCATGTGGCCTGTGCGAGGGCGCCACGCTAGGACCGCAGAAAGACTGAGGGCAGCTTGACTCGTGCGTTCTGCTTGCCGGCTGTCGACAGCCGTCACGGAAACCGGCTAATAAGCCGCGATGAACCACAACAGGCAACGACGACGTCATACGCATAGACAAGAAGATCGTAGCGATAGATGGCCCGCGGAGCAGGCTGACGCAGTATTACAAAACTAGTACTAATGTGTTCATCCATGAATCGATCCACTATGCGAGACGGCCGTGCCTGCAGTGTCTGTCCCCGCGGACTGCCGCATGCACCCACGCAGTAGAACAGGCTACTCGGGTTGTTAGTCTCGATCTCCGTTCTCCTGCTGCCTTTGTGCGTCTGTTTCCGCTCCCTTTCACGTTTTCGAGAAGTCGCTGCTCTCAGCCAAGCTATCGCCGCTCGCGGTCCCCGTATTCGTCTGAGTGTTCTTTCTTCCCTTCCGCACACAGCGCTGCATATAGCATACCGCGCCTCGCCGATGGCGCACAATCCGATAAGGAGGCGGAGAAGCAACGTGGCTTTTCCTCACCGGAGATATAGTGGTCCGCTGCACACGTGCAGCAAAGTCTCGCGTATCTCTTTAGTTTTTAGTATATCTCCCCCACCGTCGGCTACTAGCTTTGCATCTTAACACCTTTTCGCGAGACTTCTTGCGCACGCCGCAACTCCTCTTTAAGTAGCGTGTCCCTCTATGTGCTTTACGTTCTTTACCTTCCCCGCCCTCCACGCACAGGGCGCTACAAATTATGCAAGATGGACCTTCCTTCTCGGTAGTGCACGACTGGCGCCGTGAAGCTTGAGGTAAACTCTCAAACAAGGCGCTGGGGAAGTAGAGTACGTGCTTCTGTCACCTGGTAAAGGAATGGCTTGCGGCGGTTCACGTACACCCTCCCAGCTGTCTTCGAATGAGTTGGAGGTGAAGTAGCGTATATATTTTGTGACTTGAGAAAGGAGGATACGCGTCATGGCCTCCAGCGACGACGCAATGGATCGCGTACATACTTTCGTGAGCCCTCGAATAAGGTGGTGGGGACGCAGCGCGTACTTCTCTGTTGCCTGAGGGCGCCATGACTCTTCCTAGGCGTGCAGCGGTTCGCTTCTGCTCTTCCGTTCCTTGCCCACCAAAAAATATCCAGGCCAATTCGAAGGAGCAAGCTGCCCGAGATATGTAGACTCGGCCTTTCAGGCCGGCACAGAAAAAATCTGTTCAAATGCCGTTATAGAGGCCCCCCGTAATTCGTGAGTTCTTACTTCAGCACACGCGTTGCTGATGCCCTCTAGCACCTTCGCGCTTCAGACAGTTGACGCGCCGGCGTGCGCACAGACGTACTGTTCCACAGACGGCACAATCACGAGTCGCGGCGCACTAGTTCAGTGGGGAGGACTGTTGCTGATTACGTTGCCGCCACCGACGCAGGGTTTCCATATCACTTACTACTCGTAAGGTTTTACTGCGCATCCTCACGCACCGCGTACATGCCCGCAGAGGCTCTTCCACCGAAATTCCGTGTAGGTTTCTGTGCTCAGCATGAAAGCAGCGTTAGACACTTCCTCGCCCGCTACAGTGCACCGTGCAGTGATGGGAGTCAGGAGCATTCCCCTTCCCAGACGCGCCACACCGAGAAGGCTTCTCCACAGCCGTGCCTTACTGCAAGTATCACGCTTTTGAAACTCTTATGCCGTAGAGATATGCATATTTGTGTATATATATAGGTATGTAATATATATATATATACATATGTGTACAGTGAGAGAGACGCAGCTGCGTGCAGCCTCCTCTCAAAACTTTCTCACGAAGGCTCAGACCCTATGTTTCGGCGCACGGTGTAATCCTGTTGGAACGAGTCGAATGAGTACGCGGGCAGAGCTCTAGTAGGTGGTGTGCCGTTTGAGATTACTGAGAGTCCTCAGACGGCCAAGGGGAATCCAGGGGGGCGCCTGCTTACGCTAAGTCCCTTCGAATGGGGCGGCGGACAGGGCACTACAGTAAAGGCGGACGCGAGGGCAAGTGCATTCGAAGAACATGGGCTGCAGCGCATCCGGGCGGCTCCCACTGGCTGCAACCTCACCATCATAATCTGAGAGAACAAAAAACATAGTGAGACGCCATTAGCATAGTATAGCCCGCGGTCCCCTTTTCTCCTGCGTCACAATCCCATTTCCAGTGAGACGTATCTGCGGTACACACACGCTGCGCGGCCGGGAATGCGCCACGCTCTTCTTCCGCGAGTTCAGGCTTGCAGCTGTTGCTGCGTAACGCGCTGCTGTTTCCTCTTATGTACGACGTCTCACGAATCGAGCGACAGCTTCCTCCTGTCCACGAGTGCTGCCGTCCTGTACAGCGCTGTTGCCAGCACACACGCGTTTCTGCTAGCCAGAGGGAAATATGGAGGGAGCTAGGCGCTGCGGTCTCCTGTTTCATAGACGCGCCGAGTCCTGGTCACAACTGCATGGGAGGTTCTGGAATTCTGCAGCTTCGCCGGGGGGGACTTGGTGTGCGCCGCTACAAGAGGATGAACCGGTACAGCGGGCGATGATGTAAGATGGGCGATTTCGTAGAGGGTACGTCTGTGCCGAGGGATCTGGTACGAGACCGGGTGTGTGGAGAGATACGCGTCCCCTGTGCACAGAGGGAAAGCGCGGTGCGCGCAACCGCGTAAGAAAATGAGTGCAGTATGCGATATTACGACATGCGACCCCGTGTGCAAAATCTCTGCTGCACGCGCGCAGACGCGAACTGGAAACACGGCCGCGTGCGAATGGGAGCGCGGATATCTCGTAAGGCGCGATTGAATTGTGTGGCTCGCACACGTACAAGTGGTCACAGAAGAGCGCAGCCCCGGGAAAGATTATGAGACAGCCCTAAACCGTGTTTCTAGCCCGCCTGTCATTATATCTATGAGATCTGACAGAGCGCTCACTTGTTCGTGACAGCTGCCACGTTGGAAGCGATTACGTGTCGGTATGCGATATTCTGTCGCTTTGCCCCTTTTGAAGCTGTAGAGGGTGACACGCGGTTGTATATCTCCCACCTGAACATCACCGCGGGGCCAAGGTGTACGTTAACCCTGTGACTCTGCTGCCGTGAAATGATACAAACCAAGCATTCTTTTATGTGCACGCTGTTGCTGTCTACTAATCGACTCACTTCTCTACCCTTCACTTTTCGTACACTTCCCCCACATGCAGGATGCAGCTGCACACTTGAGTCGAAAGCACACATCGCTGCGACGTTATTGCGAGTGTACTGAAGCACCCGCCTGCAGCGAGTAGAGACACGGGTAGCCATCAGCCGTAATATTTTTCTGATCCGCAGACGAGTGATACCTTGTTTATAATGTCTTCACGCGGACAGCCGCAGAGCCAGCCGAGACCAGGGAGAAGGCTTTGACTCAGCGGAGCACAACTATCGGAGCCTACCTGCATACACTGCACGGTATTCGCCGTAGGTGAATCGCACATCAGTTGAACAGAGGCGTGTTCTGCGTTGGTGGGGAGCAAGTCCGGTGAGCTGTCGAAGTGGACGCGACGCGCATACGCTTCGAGAGCTTCGGCGTAAGCGGCCGCCACCAGCTGAGTTCGACTGATAGCCGTTTTCTCTGGGGCGTCGAGTCCGAGTTCTTCCACGTTCGTCCTCGCTCTCATAAAATATTGACCGATACACAGAGCGGCACTATGCGCGTGCGGTGAGAGCATCAACCATCATCGCAGAGCGTGGCCCGAGATGGCTCTTTCCGCTCTCTGCTTGAAAATTACGTGTGGGCGCTTAAGTGCATCGAACATCATCTGGCGAATACTGTCCCGGAATTGCCCTACCGCTATGGAAGGACGACTACGGTAATGCTCATGTCTCCTTAATATGAAAAGATAATGACTCCCGCAGCAATCGGGATGCTGCAACATTCCGCCTACGAACATCGCACGCCGTGGGCGACCACCCTGTTGTCGAGCAGTAGGCTGCGGCTGACGGCATAGGCAGCGCGCGGATGTCAGCGTGGCCCTAATCCAGTCACGCCGTGTTCGTCCGTCAGAGTCTTACGGTGGGACGGTTCTCGCGTGTAGATCAATCAGGAGTAGTCCCAGACACCGTGCAGCAGGATATCGATGTGTGCGCCTGAAGCGGAGCTCGGACGCTACGTGGCCGCCCGTGCAGGGAACTGCCTCACGTACAGATACAGTGACTCACAAAGGAGCGGACTAGCGGTAGCTACTGTATACATATATGTATGTATATATACGTATATATATATATCTTCTTCCTTTCATCAGAAGTGGTCCCAGACACCGTGGAGCAGGAAATCTGTGTGTGCGTCTGAAGCGGATTTTGGACGCTGGGTGGCCGCCGGTGCAGTGAACTGCCTCACGCATAGGTACAGTGACGTACAGAGAAGCGGACTAGCCGTCCACTGGCTCTGGCGGTGGCCGGGCCCACTGTCATGCACGTTTCCAGCTCAAGCATGACAGTAATGCTATTTGGATGCCGCTTACGACTCCCACCCAACGGGGAAGGGCGGCTGTCGAGCTGCTGCGCCTCTGCCGTCGTAGGCGTGCTCGTGTGGCCTCTTCTTCTTCGCGACTTTGTACGCCAGTAAACCAGCGGCTAGTCTCCGCCAAGGTCGTGTGTCAGACTACCGGAGACGACATTTCGCTTTCGCGAGCGTGGGCCCTGGACTTTTACCCCGTTGCCACTACCGCGGCTAGGACTACTGTGAGGCCATGTGCAAGCGCGGTGCTGGGCGCGAGCTCGCCGCGCAGGTGTGCGAAAAAGAAGCCGAGCTGCAGGAGTCCTGATTCCTAGCGAAAGAAGTCCCTCTTTGTTCTCCCTTCCCATTTTCACTTGCTCTGTCTCCTCTTCCGCTGGTACGCGCCGCCGGCTGGCAAGAAGAAAGCCGAATGGAGAATCGCCGGCCCCGCAGGGAGTAGTCCGCCTGGGTGGCACGCGGCTGTCCCTTCGCTGACGCTAATCTTTTTCTATGTCAGCCAGCAAATCGCCTGCATATCGCCAGCCCGACGGAATCGCTCTGAAGACCACCTGTTCTTTCGTCGCGCATGCTCTACGAAGCACGAAGAAGCGCATGCTGGATTTCATAAGGGGACGTCTGCCGGCACTTTTCCCTGCGCTGCGAGCCGTGGTGGAGTCTAGGTATCCTAAGGAGGCCGCCCCGGCTGGTGCCGTGTTTTTCTTTTGCACTTTCACCCGTAGTGAAAATACGTAGCCATTTGGCCAAAGAATTTTTACACCGTGTTTTCTGTTTTAAAGGCCATTCACGCCTCCGCAGTTCCACCGCCAACTCAAGACCCACGGTCTTCTCCACTGGGGGGGAGCGGAAGTCTTTGCGGTGTCGCTGCACCGAAGAGAGCCTCGCGTTTCGCGTTTCGCATCGTTCACCGCTCGTTGACAGCCGTGCCTGTAAGTTTTATCGGAATGATTAGGCGCGCGGCGCAGAGCAGTTGTCTATTGAGTTTTTCGAGTGTACCAAATGTTCACTTTTGAGCATGCAAGACCTCCCGGGCGACCGCTTCGTCAAGCAGGAGCAGCAGAGTGCACGCGTCTCTTATGCAGGTGTATGTATTCGAGGGAAAGCCACGCTGGCCCGGAGCGTACGATGATGAATGCGTCAAAGCCTCGTGAAGCATATGTCAGCGTGTTCAGCAACCTTGCCAGCGCGCAGGGGGCTGATGTCTTACAAACCAACAGACTCAAGAAGGGTCTGGCGTCAACAGTTTTTGTCTGAAGGCTTCCAGCAAGTTGTTGTGGCTACCGGTCTGCTATGCCGCCAACATGAGCACGCGCAAGCAGCAGCGGTACTGCGCTTGTACAGAGGTCAATTTGTCAGAAACACTTTCAGCAGCCGTATTGCGTTTGGTCGAGTTGTGAAAAACTCCCTCAATGAGAGAGCTGCAGATTCGAAGTTCGCTGCAGCAGGTAATGATCAAACTGCCGTACGCTGTCACAAATGGGATTGCTGTTTTTGCGCGAGGCGCCCCTCGTCGTTCTTTTCCTCGCCAGTAACTCTTGCATGATTTTGTTGAGAGCCGATGGAGCAAGTTTTTCGTCTTGGCTCTCTCCGGGAATACAGAGTACGCTTGTATCTTGTGAAGCTTGTTAGAATAAGCCTGGGGAGGTAGCCGCAGTAGCAACAGCTGCCACGTCTGTTACCAGCATAGATCTGGAGTGCCACATGTTGGAAGCTTCCCCCTTCGTCCCGCGGCGCCCGAGCCTGCCGTAGTAGCAGCATCCGCAGGGAGGAGGCGAGTGGACGGGAGACCTTCCCTTACAAAGGGAATATGCGCAGCAGGGGTGCCTGACGGCACTAGTGTTTCTGGGTAGCTGCTGCCATGAACTTCGCATTGTAGTCAATTCGTAGCTGGTGCTGCTATTCATGAAGCTACGACGTATCTGTATCTAATTAAGCATGTGAGGAGTACGTCTGTTTGTCTTCTATGTATCGTCTGGCGAGTAGCATTTCTTGCCCGTTTGTTTCCTCTGTTGGCGTAGTGATGCGGTGTATTTTTCCTCTTTTCCAGCAAACTGTGGTGCGGCTGGTGCGCAGAGTAGAATCACATGGATCGGTAAAGTGAGATTATTCCCAGATTTCGACGGCGGCTGCTGCAGTGGACGCCTCTGCCGCATACAACACCAAGGTAGGAGTCACTAAACATATATGTATGCCAGCCATCTGTTGCAGATATATATACATAGGCACCTACATACACGTTTATATATATATATATATATATATATATATATATATATGTATGTATGTATGTGGCTGGTATGGGGAGCATATGTACATACACATATGTATATATATATATATATATATATATATATATATATATATATATATTTGTGGCTGGTTCATGGGGCATATGTATATTACACGATGCGCGAGTAGCGGCTGCACTAGTAGCACCCGATATAGCTTATGTCTGTCTATAGGCAAATGTTATTGCTGTAGTTGTAGGACTGTTGTTTTTTGAAATTTCGCGGCTTCCTTATGCTGGGCAGTCATTCCTTTTGTTTTCGTTTTTTACGGGGACGGTAGAGAGAAAGCGGAACAACAAAATGAAGCAGACACCGTTTCTTGTGGACTCTTGTCGCCGTGCTGCTGCTGCTTTGCTGTCAGCAGGGGCCACGTGCTGGGCCTGTGCAGGAGAGCGTGTGTTTGTTCCTGCATGGCTAACACTTGCGAATTACGTGTCGTTGCTGCTCTATGTACTTCTTTTCTTCGAACGCCTTACGGAAGTTATCTTTCACCTTGCTGCATGTCTTCTCCCGGCCTTTGTGTACGTCCTCCTCGCACTGTTGGTTTCTCTTCTCTCTATGCCACCGGAGTCACCTCCTGGAGCTGCAATGCTAGACAGTGGGGTGGCTATTCCGCGCCAACAGCCAGCAGCACATCAGCAGTTACATGCCCTTCACCTAGTCTTGCTGAATCGGCTGCAGTAGTCTCCGGTACCCACTCCGCGTGGGAGTTGCAGAGAGCAGCTCTTTTGTCTTCGGTGCCGCAGGGAAGGCATCACTTTCACGCTGCTCCTGGTGCTTCTCGTGCTTCTCTTCTACATCCCCGTCATGCTGAAACTCGTCTCGTTTACGACGTCTCCAGCTTCGCTCATCTTGAGGGGTCTCCAGAAGGCGGAGGCCAAAGAAGCCAACAGCAAAGTACGCAGGACGGTCGCGACCAGGGTCAGCAGCAGCCCAGCAGCGCTATCAGTGCAGGCGTCCGCAGCAAGGGAAGCAGCAGCAGCATACGCGACAGAAGCAGCAGTAAACAAGCTACCTATCCTGATGCCGGTCCCTCCGATGGAAGAGGCATATCTCACGGCCATCCGCTGGAAAGATGTATAGGCGAGCGGACAGACGCACGCGTTGTCTCTAAGGCACTAGGAGCGGAGCCAAGAAGTACAGGTGCTGCACGTGCTTGTCCTGCAGCAGAGGACAGAGCGGCTCCTACTACCACTGCAGCAGCAGCAGCAGCAGCCACAGCAGGAGCAGCAGCAGCGCGCCCCGTCATTGATGCAGGACTGGGAGATTCAGAACGCGGGGGAACTGCTGCAGCAACAGCTTCAGCTTGGCCCGACGCGGCATCGATGTGTGAAGATCCACGAGCTTTAGCTACGGCGATGACCGATCATATACCCCACAATGCAGCGGCAGACGAACAAATTGTCTGCGGGGGGAAGCAGACTATCCCCGTCAGTTGCGCAGGTGATTCCTGTGCAACTCTTCCGTCTGCTGATGATGCTGCAGCGGCGCCTGCAGGAGGCCTGCACCGGCAAATGACTGGAAACGCAGACATACGAGGAACATATGATGCAGCAGGCCCGCGTAGACGTATTTGTAGTCATGAAGGGTGTGCAGAAGGGAGAAAGCCATTTGAAGACGGGAGACAGGCAGCTGATTTTAGAGAGGCTAGACATGCAGCAGAGGCGGCGGCAAGAACATTAGAAGGTCAGCTTCATAGAGGCGAAGACGTCAGTGGGACAGCGGCAGCTGGTAGAGGCGGAATAGCGGGTCAGAGGGGGGAATCCGCAGAGGAAGCAGATGATGAGGATGATGACAGACAGGAAGGAGATGACAGGGAGGATGGAGGTGAAACAAGAAGAGGAGAGATGTGGTTTGTTGCACTTATCATGGCCTATGGCTATGTGATTCTCTCGCATGTTAGTCGAGGTCTGCTACTGGAGTTGCCCATGTATTCGTTTGCTTTGTACCTGTGCCAGCTGCTGCGTCTGCAGGGGATCAGTTTTTCTGCTGGCCCTAACAGCATGCTGACTACGCCTGAGGAGGCTATGGCTGCACAAAGACGGGCACTATTACCGTCGACTGCCTCTGAGGAACAGACTTCTCGCTCAGGGGGAAGTGTGGCGGCTGCTAGCAGCAGCGGAAGTACCGACAGCAGCAGCAGCAGCAGTAGTAGTAGCAGTGTCCCTAGTGGCGGCGCATCCAATGATAGGAGCAGCAGCAGCATCAGCAGCAGCAGTTGCAGTGGCAGTTGCAGCAGCAGCAGCAGTTGCAGCAGCAGCTGCAGCAGCAGCAGCAGTTGCAGCAGCAGCAGCAGCAGCTGCAGCAGCCTCAGCATGCACACAAGAAGAAGCCGCAGCGGATGTAGTCGGCGTTGCAATCACCGAGGAAGATCTGCTGAAACGTTTCTTCGCTCCGCCCGGCAGCAACTGCGTAGTGATGACTGCAGACGCTTGAAAGGTGGTGAAGAGACACACCACAGCATGACAGTTCAGTTTGTAAATAATGGGGGCGTCTTTGGTGCTGTGTGTAGCACGCCCTATCGACCCACCGATCTCCCACCTATTTACAGCAGATCAAGAAGTGCAGACATTCCTCCTGTATCTGCTGCTGGAGATGTAAGTGCAGGCATCTCCCCTTTATCTGCTGCTGGAGATGTAGGTGGAGGTCCTCCTTTTTTTATTACGTCGGTAGGGCCTGTGAGGGCAGAGCGAGAAGCAGCAGCTGTAGCGGGGGGGACAGCTCCTGCTGCTGCTAGACCTCGCGAACGAGCAGCAAGAATTACACCTCCAGATACAGGAAATTCAAACGAAGCAGCAGCCACGGTTCATAGAGACAGTGAGGCCGCGTCAAGCCAAGCAACACAGAAAAGAAAGAAAAGCTGCACAGCGACACGGCGGAGAGATCTACCTCTCCAACTCACAATGAAAGAGAATTGCTCACAATGTTGTGAAATATGTGATATGCCGCGTTCACTGGCGGAGGTGGAGAATATGGGAAAAGAAGGGGTCTTTCCTGAGGACTCAGGCTATACTTGCTCTACCGCCTATACAAAGAATCCAGTTATATATATGCGCAGTCAGAAATCCAGCAGCAGCGCTGCTGACCTCGTTGCTTCTCCTGCAGCAGCAGGCACCGTCAACTATGTTGCAGAGGGGACAGCTACAAGACCTAGTTCTGCTGCTGCTGCTGCTGCTGCAGAGAGTGCTGAGAGAGAGAGGGAAATAGAAGACGATAATGATGAAGTCACAATGCTTTCCTGGTCGAGGAACACTACTGAAGCACGCGTATTATTAGGCGAGGCAGATGGGGAGGCGGCAGAACATGTTGCCGAAGAACCGAGGCATGATGGTGCGGCTGCAGGCTGCAGACCTCAAACTATCGCCGCTACAGTAGCACCAGCAGCAGCAGCAGCACCAGCAGCAGCAGCAGCACCAGCAGCGGCAGGAGCACCAGAGGCAGCAGCAGCTACACAGCTTGCCAGAGGGATGCAGCAGGCAACAGAGGAGGAGGAGGAGGAGGCGGAGACACCGATGACCGCAACAGAGACAGCGGGCCTTTCCCTATTAAGAGCCTCATCACGTGAAAGACCGCTCTGCCTATCAGGAGAAGTCGCAGCAACTGTAGCTGCTGCAGGACTGCAGAGTAAGGCAGCAGTGTCAGCGTTGCTGAGTACATCAGCAGCTGAAGCAGTGAAGCACGCAGCTGCCTCACACATTTTATCCGAGAGGAAAGAGAAGGGCTTAGATGTAGGAACTGCGGAGATTCATGCAGCTGCACTATCTCAGTTCACAGGAAATATAGGGGAGGCACTGTCGAGTACAGCAGGAAAAAGAATAGACGAACTGCAGAGAGGACAGCTAGGGGCGGCATTAGGCCCTGAAGACATTGGCCATAACGATTCTAACTTTTTTGAACCAATAAAAAGAGGACAGTCTACCTGTTTTGAGCAAACAGATACAGGACAGTCTGCCTTTTTTGAAGAATTAAATAGAGGAACATCTACCTCGCTTGAGACAATAAAAAGAGGACAGGTTACCTCTTTCGAAGAAGGGAATGGAGGAAAGCTTACTTCTATGGAACAAATGAATAGGAGACAGAGATCTACCTCTGGGGAGAGAGGTCTGAGAGAGGCCTGCTGCACGTCATCTGGTGCCAGTTGTAGCAACGTTAAAAGTAATACTTCCTCTACGGAACAAGTTAATACAAGACATGAATCTACCTCTACTGCCCAGGCTGCCGCTCCACATGCAGCAGCAGCAACAGCAGCAGCAGCAACAGCAGCAGCAGCAGCAGCAGCTGCCTCTTTCCCTGCGGAAGGCGGGAGACCAGCGGGAAGAAGGAGAGGCTGCAGTCCGCGCCATGTGGCTGTGTTGCGCAGTGGCCTCGCCCTTCTTGTCTGGTCTTTTGTTCGCCTTCTCTGCTTGCTGCTCTCGAAGATGAGAACCTTTTCTCATAAAGGTTGTTGCATGTCTCGCTTGTCAGTCGTTGCCGCTGTGGGCCGCGGCCTGCAGCAGGTGTTGCTGCGTGGCGTGCAGCAGGTGATCGCGTGTATTCGTTTTCGAGGGAAGTTGTGGCGAGCTCTTCATTCTTTATGGCGAGCTCTTCATTCTTTATGGCGAGCTCTTCATTTTTTATGGCGAGCTCTTCATCCTTTATGGCGGGCTCTTCATTCTTTATGGCGAGCTCTTCATCCTTTTAAACTTCTTAGTTTGTCGCCCATCCACTTCTTTCCCAACAACTCGCAGCGGCTGCTGCTCACTACCTGCTGCTTCTGGCTGCTGCGCGGCCTGCATGGAGACGTCTTCTTCGACAGCAGACCTGCCGGGCCCCCCACAGCAGCAGAAGACGTCGCTGCTGCTGCTGCTGCTGCAGCTGCTGCTGCTGGTGGGAGTAGTAGCGAGTGGTGGACGACGACTGCCGGCAGCGCTGCAGGCCTCCTCAGTGCTGATTCTTCTTCTCACGTCTTCGGGATAAGAAACGCAAGAGCAGCAGGCAGAGGAGGAAGAGGCGGAGGCGGTGAAGGGGGATGTTTGTCGCCATCGAACAGACAGGACAGAACAGGGTACAAAGACAGCTCACCCACGTATGTAAAGAGAAATGAAAGAAGAAGTGAAGTAAGAAGAGGTGAAAGAAGAGCCGAGGTAAAGAGAGGCGAAAGAAGAAGCGAAGGTGCTGAGGCTGGATATCCGTCGGCATCGAACCGGGGGGAGGACAGGGACACGCCAGACATATATGGGAAGGACAAGAAGAGGCCAGACGTCTGTGGGAAGAGGCGTGACAGAGGAGGCGGAGGAGCTGGTGAGGCCGGCTGTCAGTCATCAGCGGCGATGAAAGAAAGGGATAGGGCAGTTACATATGAAGACAGAAGTGACAGAGGAGACGTAAGAGGTGGAGCTGCTGAGGAGGGAAGTGTGTCGCTATCAGCCAGAGACGATGGGGAGAGGCCACACGTATATATAAAGAAACGTGGCAGAGTAGGGGACGAAGTTGCTGAGATCGGGGAGGACAAAGACAGGTCCAATATCTTTGTGAAGGGAACTGATGGAGGAGGAGGAGGAGGAGGAGGCAAAGCAGCTGAGACTGCATATATCTCCATATTGGCTAAGGAGGATAGAAGTGGCAGAGGACGAGGCAAAGCTGCTGCGGCTGATTATCTGTCAGTATCGACCAAGGAGGATAACGACAGGCCTCTTCTGTCTCGCCATGGCGGCAGCCACACAGACAGCAGCGGCAGCCGCACAGAAGACAGCAGCAGCAGCAGCCACACAGACAGCACCAGCAGCAGCCACACGGACAGCAGCAGCAGCAGCAGCAGCAGCCACACAGACAGCAGCGGCAGCAGCAGCCGCACCGACAGCAGCAGCAGCAGCAGCTACACAGACAGCAGCGGCAGCCACACAGAAGAGAGCACTCGCAGCAGCCACGAGAGAGACACAGAGCACGAGTTGTTGTCGTGGGGAAGAAGAAGAAGAACATCTTCTTATGAACTGCGAGAGACCCATCCCTTAGCAGCAGCAGCTGCAGGCGGTCCTTCCTCTCGCGCCTCTTCCTTTCTGTTGTATTCTCCTGGTCACGCGGCACGTTCGCCAGATCTTACGTTAGTTAGGGAAGCAACAGGCCAGGAACAATTAGCAGGCTCTTCTTCCTCCTCTTCCTTTTCTTCTTCCTCCTCTTCGTTCTCTTCTTCTTCCTCCTCTTCTTCTTCTTCTTCTTCTTTCTTTGCTGAGGAGCGGCAGCCTTTAGGACCTCTGGGACTGCGTAGACTTCCCCGATC
>CATKSN020000156.1:0-40000 GCA_949782905.1 Rangifer tarandus platyrhynchus
AGTGTCAGACGTGCAGTGGGTGTGAATTCATACGTACATAGGGTGTGATATCATCAATCAAGTGGGTATGATGACACCGATACAGTGGGTGTGATGTCGGACACAATGGTTGTGTTGTCATTCATACACCATGTGAGATGTCATATAAACTAAGTATGATGTCAAAAACATAGCTGGTGTCTGGTCACAATTACCGTGCCTGTGATATCACAAGTAGAGTGTATGTGATGTCAAAAACAGTGGGTGTGATGTCTGAATAGAGTGGATGGGGTGTCATGAATACAGTCTTGTGATGTCATAAAGAGTGGGTGTGATGTCACATAGAATTCATAGGATGTCATACACAGAGTGGGTTCGATATCACACACATGGCAGTTGTGGAATAAACAATAAACTGTAAGTAATGGCGCAACCTCAGTGGACGCGATATCAGATATAATGTGTGTGAGGTCATGTATACATAGGTTGTGATATCATAGAGCGGTGTGAAACTATACACAATGGATGTGATGTCATATGTAGTTCATATCACGTCATACATATTGTCGCTCTGATATCATACACACAATGGAGGTTATGTCATCCATAATCCCAGTGTGATGACGCACATACAGTGGATGTATTATCAGATATAATGGGTGTGATGTGAGATAGAGTAGCTTTGATGTCATGAATAGAGTCTTGTGATGTCCTACTGCGTGGGTGTGATATCATATATAGTGCATAATGTGCCATGCATATATTAAGAGTGATAGGATACATACAGTTTGTGTTTTCTCACCAATACAGTTTGTGTGATCACAAGGATACAGATATGGACGGTGTGATGTCAGATATACTCTATGTACCGTCTCAACACAGTGTGTCTGATGGCACATTTATTGGATATGAATTCACAAACCCAGTTGGTGTGATGTTACAGATACAGTGTCTGTGATGTCAGCGGTGGAGGGGATGAGATGTCATAAACGGTGGATATGATGTCACATATAGGATATCTGATGTCATGAATGCAGTGGTTGTGATGTCATAAATGCTGAGGATTGATGTGCTAAAGTGTGAATGTTTTGTCATGTACAGAGTGTATGATGTCACACGTATGACAAGTGGGATGATTTCCATACTTGTTGTGATGTCGTGGATAAAGCGGGTGAAATGACAAAGATACAGTGTCTGTGATGTCAAGTATAGTGGGTGTGATGTCCTTGAAACGGAGGTTTAATGTCATAATCTGAGGATGCGATGTCTTGTATGGTGCAAGAGTTCACATATATATGCCGAGTGTGATGTCATACAAAGTGTGGTTGTGATGCCTGTGGAGAGGTTTGGATGGCAAAGATAAGGTGGATAGGACATAGAGCTTGTGTAGTCATACACACAGTGTGGGTGAGATCATATAGAGTGTATACGATGTCATAAATATAGTGGGTGCCAAGACAGACACAAAAATGTATGATGTCATAAAGAATAGTTTTGATGTCATGCAAAGTGCCTATATTGTCAGACTTGCAGTGGGTGTGAATTCATACGTACATAGGGTGTGATATCATCAATCAAGTGGGTATGATGACACCGATACAGTGGGTGTGATGTCGGATACAATGTTTGTGTTGTCATTCATACACCATGTGAGATGTCATATAAACTAAGTATGATGTCAAAAACATAGCTGGTGTCTGGTCACAATAACCGTGCCTGTGATGTCACCAGTAGAGTGTATGTGATGTCAAAAACAGTGGGTGTGATGTCTGAATAGAGTGGATGGGGTGTCATGAATACAGTCTTGTGATGTCTTAAAGAGTGGGTGTGATGTCACATAGAATTCATAGGATGTCATACACAGAGTGGGTTCGATATCACAGATATGGCAGTTGTGGTATATAGAATACACTGTAAGTAATGACGCAACCTCAGTGGACGCGATATCAGATATAATGTGTGTGAGGTCATGTATACATAGGTTGTGATATCATAGAGCGGTGTGAAACTATACACAATGGATGTGATGTCATATGTAGTTCATATCACGTCATACATATTGTCGCTCTGATATCATACACACAATGGGGGATATGTCATCCATAATCCCAGTGTGATCACGCACATACAGTGGATGTATTATCAGATATAATGGGTGTGATGTGAGATAGAGTAGCTTTGATGTCATGAATAGAGCCTTGTGATGTCCTAATGCGTTGGTGTGATATCATATATAGTGCATAATGTGCCATGCATATATTAAGGGTGATATGATACATACAGTTTGTGTTTTATCACCAATACAGATTGTGTGATCACATGGATACAGATATGGTCGGTGTGATGTCAGATATACTCTTTGTACCGTCTCAACACAGTGTGTCTGATGGCATATTTATTGGATATGAATTCACAAACCCAGTGGGTGTGATGTTACAGATACAGTGGCTTTGAAGTCAGCGGTGGAGGGGATGAGATGTCATAAACCGTGGGTATGATGTCACATATAGGATATCTGATGTCATGAATGCAGTGGATGTGATGTCATAAATGCTGAGATTGATGTCCTAAAGTGTGAATGTGTTGTCATGTACAGAGTGTATGATGTCACACGTATGCCATGTGGGATGATTTCCATACTTGTTGTGATGTCGTGGATAAAGCGGCTGAAATGACAAAGATACAGTGTCTGTGATGTCAAGTATAGTGGGTGTGATGTCCTTGAAACGGAGGTTTAATGTCATAAACTGAGGTTGCGATGTCTTGTATGGTGCAAGAGTTCACATATATATGCCGAGTGTGATGTCATGCAAAGAGTGGGTGTGATGCCTGTGGAGAGGTTTGGATGGCAAAGATAAGGTGGATACGACATAGAGCTTGTTTAGTCATACACACAGTGCGGGTGAGATCATATAGAGTGGATATGATGTCATAAAAATAGTGGGTGCCAAGTCAGACACACAAAGGTATGATGTCATCAAGAATGGATTTGATGTCATGCAAAGTGCCTATAGTGTCAGACGTGCAGTGGGTGTGAATTCATACGTACATAGGGTGTGATATCATCAATCAAGTGGGTATGATGACACCGATACAGTGGGTGTGATGTCGGATACAATGGTTGTGTTGTCATTCATACACCATGTGAGATGTCATATAAACTAAGTATGATGTCAAAAACATAGCTGGTGTCTGGTCACAATTACCGTGCCTGTGATGTCACAAGTAGAGTGTATGTGATGTCAAAAACAGTGGGTGTGATGTCATGAATAGAGTGGATGGGGTGTCATGAATACAGTCTTGTGATGTCATAAAGAGTGGGTGTGATGTCACATAGAATTCATAGGATGTCATACACAGAGTGGGTTCGATATCACACATATGGCAGTTGTGGTATATACAATACACTGTAAGTAATGACGCAACCTCAGTGGACGCGATATCAGATATAATGTGTGTGAGGTCATGTATACATAGGTTGTGATATCATAGAGCGGTGTGAAACTATACACAATGGATGTGATGTCATATGTAGTTCATATCACGTCATACATATTGTCGCTCTGATATCATACACACAATGGGGGATATGTCATCCATAATCCCAGTGTGATGACGCACATACAGTGGATGTATTATCAGATATAATGGGTGTGATGTGAGATAGAGTAGCTTTGATGTCATGAATAGAGCCTTGTGATGTCCTAATGCGTTGGTGTGATATCATATATAGTGCATAATGTGCCATGCATATATTAAGGGTGATATGATACATACAGTTTGTGTTTTATCACCAATACAGATTGTGTGATCACATGGATACAGATATGGTCGGTGTGATGTCAGATATACTCTTTGTACCATCTCAATACAGTGTGTCTGATGGCATATTTATTGGATATGAATTCACAAACCCAGTGGGTGTGATGTTACAGATACAGTGGCTTTGAAGTCAGCGGTGGAGGGGATGAGATGTCATAAACCGTGGGTATGATGTCACATATAGGATATCTGATGTCATGAATGCAGTGGATGTGATGTCATAAATGCTGAGATTGATGTCCTAAAGTGTGAATGTGTTGTCATGTACAGAGTGTATGATGTCACACGTATGCCATGTGGGATGATTTCCATACTTGTTGTGATGTCGTGGATAAAGCGGCTGAAATGACAAAGATACAGCGTCTGTGATGTCAAGTATAGTGGGTGTGATGTCCTTGAAACGGAGGTTTAATGTCATAAACTGAGGTTGCGATGTTTTGTATGGTGCAAGAGTTCACATATATATGCCGAGTGTGATGACATGCAAAGAGTGGGTGTGATGCCTGTGGAGAGGTTTGGATGGCAAAGATAAGGTGGATACGACATAGAGCTTGTTTAGTCATACACACAGTGCGGGTGAGATCATATAGAGTGGATATGATGTCATAAAAATAGTGGGTGCCAAGTCAGACACACAAAGGTATGATGTCATCAAGAATGGATTTGATGTCATGCAAAGTGCCTATAGTGTCAGACGTGCAGTGGGTGTGAATTCATACGTACATAGGGTGTGATATAATCAATCAAGTGGGTATGATGACACCGATACAGTGGGTGTGATGTCGGATACAATGGTTGTGTTGTCATTCATACACCATGTGAGATGTCATATAAACTAAGTATGATGTCAAAAACATAGCTGGTGTCTGGTCACAATTACCGTGCCTGTGATGTCACAAGTAGAGTGTATGTGATGTCAAAAACAGTGGGTGTGATGTCATGAATAGAGTGGATGGGGTGTCATGAATACAGTCTTGTGATGTCATAAAGAGTGGGTGTGATGTCACATAGAATTCATAGGATGTCATACACAGAGTGGGTTCGATATCACACATATGGCAGTTGTGGTATATACAATACACTGTAAGTAATGACGCAACCTCAGTGGACGCGATATCAGATATAATGTGTGTGAGGTCATGTATACATAGGTTGTGATATCATAGAGCGGTGTGAAACTATACACAATGGATGTGATGTCATATGTAGTTCATATCACGTCATACATATTGTCGCTCTGATATCATACACACAATGGGGGTTATGTCATCCATATTCCCAGTGTGATGACGCACATACAGTGGATGTATTATCAGATATAATGGGTGTGATGTGAGATAGAGTAGCTTTGATGTCATGAATAGAGCCTTGTGATGTCCTAATGCGTTGGTGTGATATCATATATAGTGCATAATGTGCCATGCATATATTAAGGGTGATATGATACATACAGTTTGTGTTTTATCACCAATACAGATTGTGTGATCACATGGATACAGATATGGTCGGTGTGATGTCAGATATACTCTTTGTACCATCTCAATACAGTGTGTCTGATGGCATATTTATTGGATATGAATTCACAAACCCAGTGGGTGTGATGTTACAGATACAGTGGCTTTGAAGTCAGCGGTGGAGGGGATGAGATGTCATAAACCGTGGGTATGATGTCACATATAGGATATCTGATGTCATGAATGCAGTGGATGTGATGTCATAAATGCTGAGATTGATGTCCTAAAGTGTGAATGTGTTGTCATGTACAGAGTGTATGATGTCACACGTATGCCATGTGGGATGATTTCCATACTTGTTGTGATGTCGTGGATAAAGCGGGTGAAATGACAAAGATACAGTGTCTGTGATGTCAAGTATAGTGGGTGTGATGTCCTTGAAACGGAGGTTTAATGCCATAAACTGAGGATGCGATGTCTTGTATGGTGCAAGAATTCACATATATATGCCGAGTGTGATGTCATGCAAAGAGTGGGTGTGATGCCTGTGGAGAGGTTTGGATGGCAAAGATAAGGTGGATACGACATAGAGCTTGTTTAGTCATACACACAGTGCGGGTGAGATCATATAGAGTGGATATGATGTCATAAAAATAGTGGGTGCCAAGTCAGACACACAAAGGTATGATGTCATCAAGAATGGGTTTGATGTCATGCAAAGTGCCTATAGTGTCAGACGTGCAGTGGGTGTGAATTCATACGTACATAGGGTGTGATATCAACAATCAAGTGGGTATGATGACACTGATACAGTGGGTGTGATGTCGGATACAATGGTTGTGTTGTCACTCATACACCATGTGAGATGTCATATAAACTAAGTATGATGTCAAAAACATAGCTGGTGTCTGGTCACAATTACCGTGCCTGTTATGTCACAAGTAGAGTGTATGTGATGTCAAAAACAGTGGGTGTGATGTCATGAATAGAGTGGATGGGGTGTCATGAATACAGTCTTGTGATGTCATAAAGAGTGGGTGTGATGTCACATAGAATTCATAGGATGTCATACACAGAGTGGGTTCGATATCACACATATGGCAGTTGTGGAATAAACAATACACTGTAAGTAATGACGCAACCTCAGTGGACGCGATATCAGATATAATGTGGTGAGGTCATGTATACATAGGTTGTGATATCATAGAGCTGTGTGAAACTATACACAATGGATGTGATGTCATATGTAGTTCATATCACGTCATACATATTGTCGCTCTGATATCATACACACAATGGGGGTTATGTCATCCATAATCCCAGTGTGATGACGCACATACAGTGGATGTATTATCAGATATAATGGGTGTGATTTGAGATCGAGTAGCTTTGATGTCATGAATAGAGCCTTGTGATGTCCTAATGCGTGGGTGTGATATCATATATAGTGCATAATGTGCCATGCATATATTAAGGGTGATAGGATACATACAGTTTGTGTTTTATCACCAATACAGATTGTGTGATCACAAGGATACAGATATGGACGGTGTGATGTCAGATATACTCTTTGTACCGTCTCAACACAGTGTGTCTGATGGCACATTTATTGGATATGAATTCACAAACCCAGTGGGTATGATGTTAAAGATACAGTGGCTGTGATGTCAGCGGTGGAGGGGATGAGATGTCATAAACCGTGGATGTGATGTCACATATAGCATATCTGATATCATGAATGCACTGGTTGTGATGTCATAAATGCTGATATTGACGTCCTAAAGTGTGAATGTGTTGTCATGTACAGAGTGTATGATGTCACACGTAT
The DNA here is from genome assembly GCA_949782905.1 of Rangifer tarandus platyrhynchus. Lineage (NCBI taxonomy): Eukaryota > Metazoa > Chordata > Mammalia > Artiodactyla > Cervidae > Rangifer > Rangifer tarandus. Next base: position 7,084 of record CATKSN020000156.1, read on the forward strand.
GCCAAGTGGGATGATTTCCATACTTGTTGTGATGTCGTGGATAAAGCGGGTGAAATGACAAAGATACAGTGTCTGTGATGTCAAGTATAGTGGGTGTGATGTCCTTGAAACGGAGGTTTAATGTCATAATCTGAGGATGCGATGTCTTGTATGGTGCAAGAGTTCACATATATATGCCGAGTGTGATGTCATGCAAAGGGTGGGTGTGATGCCTGTGGAGAGGTTTGGATGGCAATGATAATGAGGATATTACATAGAGCTTGCGTAGTCATACACACAGTGTGGGTGAGATCATATAGAGTGGATATGATGTCATAAAAATAGTGGGTGCCAAGTCAGACACACAAAGGTATGACGTCATCAAGAATGGATTTGATGTCATGTAAAGTGCCTATAGTGTCAGACGTGCAGTGGGTGAGAATTCATACGTACATAGGGTGTGATATCATCAATCAAGTGGGTATGATGACACCGATACAGTGAGTGTGATGTCGGATACAATGGTTGTGTTGTCATTCATACACCATGTGAGATGTCATATAAACTAAGTATGATGTCAAAAACATAGCTGGTGTCTGGTCACAATCACCGTGCCTGTGATGTCACAAGTAGAGTGTATGTGATGTCAAAAACAGTGGGTGTGATGCCTGAATAGAGTGGATGGGGTGTCATGAATACAGTCTTGTGATGTCATAAAGAGTGGGTGTGATGTCACATAGAATTCATAGGATGTCATACACAGAGTGGGTTCGATATCACTCACATGGCAGTTGTGGTATATACAATACACTGTAAGTAATGACGCAACATCAGTGGACGCGATATCAGATATAATGTGTGTGAGGTCATGTATACATAGGTTGTGATATCATAGAGCGGTGTGAAACTATACACAATGGATGTGATGTCATATGTAGTTCACATCACGTCATACATATTGTCGCTCTGATATCATACACACAATGGGGGTTATGTCATCCATAATCCCAGTTTGATGACGCACATACAGTGGATGTATTATCAGATATAATGGGTGTGATGTGAGATAGAGTAGCTTTGATGTCATGAATAGAGTCTTGTGATGTCCTAATGCGTGGGTGTGATATCATATATAGTGCATAATGTTCCATGCAGATATTAAGGGTGATAGGATACATACAGTTTGTATTTTATCACCAATAGAGTTTGTGTGATCACAAGGATACAGATATGGACGGTGTGATGTCAGATATACTCTTTGTACCGTCTCAACACAGTGTGTCTGATGGCACATTTATTGGATATGAATTCACAAACCCAGTGGGTGTGATGTTACAGATACAGTGGCTGTGATGTCAGCGATGGAGGGGATGAGATGTCATAAACCGTGGATGTGATGTCACATATAGCATATCTGATATCATGAATGCACTGGTTGTGATGTCATAAATACTGAGGATTGATGTCCTAAAGTGTGAATGTGTTGTCATGTACAGAGTGTATGATGTCACACGTATGCCAAGTGGGATGATTTCCATACTTGTTGTGATGTCGTGGATAAAGCGGGTGAAATGACAAAGATACAGTGTCTGTGATGTCAAGTATAGTGGGTGTGATGTCCTTGAAACGGAGGTTTAATGTCATAAACTGAGGATGCGATGTCTTGTATATTGCAAGAGTTCACATAAATATGCCGAGTGTGATGTCATGCAAAGAGTGGGTGTGAGGCCTGTGGAGAGGTTTGGATGGCAAAGATAAGGTGGATAGGACATAGAGCTTGTTTAGTCATACACACAGTGTGGGTTAGATCATATAGAGTGGATATGATGTCATAAAAATAGTGGGTGCCAAGTCAGACACACAAAGGTATGACGCCATAAAGAATGGATTTGATGTCATGTAAAGTGCCTATAGTGTCAGACGTGCAGTGGGTGAGAATTCATACGTACATAGGGTTTGATATCATCAATCAAGTGGGTATGATGACACCAATACAGTGAGTGTGATGTCGGATACAATGGTTGTGTTGTCATTCATACACCATGTGAGATGTCATATAAACTAAGTATGATGTCAAAAACATAGCTGGTGTCTGGTCACAATTACCGTGCCTGTGATGTCACAAGTAGAGTGTATGTGATGTCAAAAACAGTGGGTGTGATGTCATGAATAGAGTGGATGGGGTGTCATGAAGACAGTCTTGTGATGTCATAAAGAGTGGGTGTGATGTCACATAGAATTCATAGGATGTCATAGACAGAGTGGGTTCGATATCACACATATGGCAGTTGTGGTATAAACAGTACACTGTAAGTAATGACGCAACCTCAGTGGGCGCGATATCAGATATAATGTGTGTGAGGTCATGTATACATAGGTTGTGATATCATAGAGCGGTGTGAAACTATACACAATGGATGTGATGTCATATGTAGTTCATATCACGTCATACATATTGTCGCTCTGATATCATACACACAATGGGGGTTATGTCATCCATAATCCCAGTGTGTTGACGCACATACAGTGGATGTATTTTCAGATATAATGGGTGTGATGTGAGATAGAGTAGCTTTGATGTCATGAATAGAGTCTTGTGATGTCCTACTGCGTGGGTGTGATATCATATATAGTGCATAATGTGCCATGCATATATTAAGGGTGATAGGATACATACAGTTTGTGTTTTATCACCAATACAGATTGTGTGATCACAAGGATACAGATATGGACGGTGTGATGTCAGATATAATCTTTGTACCGTCTCAACACAGTGTGTCTGATGGCACATTTATTGGATATGAATTCACAAACCCAGTGGGTGTGATGTTACAGATACAGTGGCTGTGATGTCAGCGGTGGAGGGGATGAGATGTCATAAACGGTGGATATGATGTCACATATAGGATATCTGATGTCATGAATGCAGTGGTTGTGGTGTCATAAATGCTGAGATTGATGTCCTAAAGTGTGAATGTGTTGTCATGTACAGAGTGTATGATGTCACACGTATGCCAAGTGGGATGATTTCCATACTTGTTGTGATGTCGTGGATTAAGCGGGTGAAATGACAAAGATACAGTGTCTGTGATGTCAAGTATAGTGGGTGTGATGTCCTTGAAACGGAGGTTTAATGTCATAAACTGAGGATGCGATGTCTTGTATGGTGCAAGAGTTCACATATATATGCCGAGTGTGATGTCACGCAAAGAGTGGGTGTGATGCCTGTGGAGAGGTTTGGATGGCAAAGATAAAGTGGATACAACATAGAGCTTGTGTAGTCATACACACAGTGTGGGTGAGATCATATAGAGTGGATATGATGTCATAAATATAGTGGGTGCCAAGACAGACACAAAAATGTATGACGTCATCAAGAATGGATTTGATGTCATGCAAAGTGCCTATAGTGTCAGACGTGCAGTGGGTGTGAATTCATACGTACATAGGGTGTGAATTCATCAATCAAGTGCATATGATGACACCGATACAGTGGGTGTGATGTCGGATACAATGGTTGTGTTGTCATTCATACACCATGTGAGATGTCATATAAACTAAGTATGATGTCAAAAACATAGCTGGTGTCTGGTCACAATAACCATGCCTGTGATGTCACAAGTAGAGTGTATGTGATGTCAAAAACAGTGGGTGTGATGTCATGAATAGAGTGGATGGGGTGTCATGAATACAGTCTTGTGATGTCATAAAGAGTGGGTGTGATGTCACATAGAATTCATAGGATGTCATACACAGAGTGGGTTCGATATCACACATATGGCAGTTGTGGTATAAACAATACACTGTAAGTAATGACACAACATCAGTGGACGCGATATCAGATATAATGTGTGTGAGGTCATGTATACATAGGTTGTGATATCATAGAGCGGTGTGAAACTATACACAATGGATGTGATGTCATATGTAGTTCATATCACGTCATACATATTGTCGCTCTGATATCATACACACAATGGGGGTTATGTCATCCATAATCCCAGTGTGATGACGCACATACAGTGGATGTATTATCAGATATAATGGGTGTGACCTTAGATAGAGTACCTTTGATGTCATGAACAGAGCCTTGTGATGTCCTAATGTGTGGGTGTGATATCATATACAGTGCATAATGTGCCATGCATATATTAAGGGTGATAGGATACATACAGTTTGTGTTTTTTCACCAATAGAGATTGTCTGATCACATGGATACAGATATGGACGGTGTGATGTCAGATATTCTCTTTGTACCGTCTCAACACAGTGTGTCTGATGGCACATTTATTGGATATGAATTCACAAACCCAGTGGGTGTGATGTTACAGATACAGTGGCTGTGAGGTCAACGATGGAGGGGATGAGATGTCATAAACCGTGGATGTGATGTCACATATAGCATATCTGATATCATGAATGCACTGGTTGTGATGTCATAAATGCTGAGATTGATGTCCTAAAGTGTGAATGTGTTGTCATGTACAGAGTGTATGATGTCATACGTATGCCATTTGGGATGATTTCCATACTTGTTGTGATGTCGTGGATAAAGCGGGTGAAATGACAAAGATAGAGTGTCTGTGATGTCAAGTATAGTGGGTGTGATGTCCTTGAAACGGAGGTTTAATGTCATAAACTGAGGATGCGATGTCTTGTATGGTGCAAGAGTTCACATGTATATGCCGAGTGTGATGTCATGCAAAGAGTGGGTGTGATGCCTGTGGAGAGGTTTGGATGGCAAAGATAAGGTGGATACGACATAGAGCTTGTTTAGTCATACACACAGTGCGGGTGAGATCATATAGAGTGGATATGATGTCATAAAAATAGTGGGTGCCAAGTCAGACACACAAAGGTATGATGTCATCAAGAATGGATTTGATGTCATGCAAAGTGCCTATAGTGTCAGACGTGCAGTGGGTGAGAATTCATACGTACGTAGGGTGTGATATCATCTATGAAGTGGGTGTGATGACACCGAGGCAGTGGGTGTGATGTCGGATACAATGGTTGTGTTGTCATTCATACACCATGTGAGATGTCATATAAACTAAGTATGATGTCAAAAACATAGCTGGTGTCTGGTCACAATAACCGTGCCTGTGATGTCACAAGTAGAGTGTATGTGATGTCAAAAACAGTGGGTGTGATCTCATGAATAGAGTGGATGGGGTGTCATGAATACAGTCTTGTGATGTCATAAAGAGTGGGTGTGATGTCACATAGAATTCATAGGATGTTATACACAGAGTGGGTTCGATATCACACATATGGCAGTTGTGGTATAAACAATACACTGTAAGTAATGACGCAACCTCAGTGGACGCGATATCAGATATAATGTGTGTGAGGTCATGTATACATAGGTTGTGATATCATAGAATGGTGTGAAACTATCCACAATGGATGTGATGTCATATGTAGTTCATATCACGTCATATATATTGTCGCTCTGATATCATACACACAATGGGGGTTAAGTCATCCAAAATCCCAGTGTGATGACGCACATAGAGTGGATGTATTATCAGCTATAATGGGTGTGATGTGAGATAGAGTAGCTATGATGTCATGAATAGAGTCTTGTGATGTCCTAATGTGTGGGTGTGATATCATATATAGTGCATAATATGCCATGCATATATTAAGGGTGATATGATACATACAGTTTGTGTTTTATCACCAATAGAGATTGTCTGATCACATGGATACAGATATGGATGGTGTGATGTCAGATATTCTCTTTGTACCGTCTCAACACAGTGTGTCTGATGGCACATTTATTGGATATGAATTCACAAACCCAGTGGGTGTGATGTTACAGATACAGTGGCTGTGATGTCAGCGATGGAGGGGATGAGATGTCATAAACCGTGGATGTGATGTCACATATAGCATATCTGATATCATGAATGCACTGGTTGTGATGTCATAAATGCTGAAGATTGATGTCCTAAAGTGTGAATGTGTTGTCATGTACAGAGTGTATGATGTCATACGTATGCCATGTGGGATGATTTCCATACTTGTTGTGATGTCGTGGGTAAAGCGGGTGAAATGACAAAGATACAGTGTCTGTGATGTCAAGTATAGTGGGTGTGATGTCCTTGAAACGGAGGTTTAATGTCATAAACTGAGGATGCTATGTCTTGTATGGTGCAAGAGTTCACATGTATATGCCGAGTGTGATGTCATGCAAAGAGTGGGTGTGATGCCTGTGGAGAGGTTTGGATGGCAAAGATAATGTGGATACGACATAGAGCTTGTTTAGTCATACACACAGTGCGGGTGAGATCATATAGAGTGGATATGATGTCATAAAAATAGTGGGTGCCAAGTCAGACACACAAAGGTATGATGTCATCAAGAATGGATTTGATGTCATGCAAAGTGCCTATAGTGTCAGACGTGCAGTGGGTGAGAATTCATACGTACATAGGGTGTGATATCATCAATCAAGTGGGTATGATGACACCGATACAGTGGGTGTGATGTCGGATACAATGTTTGTGTTGTCATTCATACACCATGTGAGATGTCATATAAACTAAGTATGATGTCAAAAACATAGCTGGTGTCTGGTCACAATAACCGTGCCTGTGATGTCACAAGTAGAGTGTATGTGATGTCAAAAACAGTGGGTGTGATGTCTGAATAGAGTGGATGGGGTGTCATGAATAGAGTCTTGTGATGTCATAAAGAGTGGGTGTGATGTCACATAGAATTCATAGGATGTCATACACAGAGTGGGTTCGATATCACACATATGGCAGTTGTGGTATATACAATACACTGTAAGTAATGACGCAACCTCAGTGGACGCGATATCAGATATAATGTGTGTGAGGTCATGTATACATAGGTTGTGATATCATAGAGCGGTGTGAAACTATACACAATGGATGTGATGTCATATGTAGTTCATATCACGTCATACATATTGTCGCTCTGATATCATACACACAATGGGGGTTATGTCATCCATAATCCCAGTTTGATGACGCACATACAGTGGATGTATTATCAGATATAATGGGTGTGATGTGAGATAGAGTAGCTTTGATGTCATGAATAGAGTCTTGTGATGTCCTAATGCGTGGGTGTGATATCATATATAGAGCATAATGTGCCATGCATATATTAAGGGTGATATGATACATACACTTTGTATTTTACCACCAATACTAATTGTGTGATCACATGGATACAGATATGGACGGTGTGATGTCAGATATACTCTTTGTACCGTCTCAACACAGTGTGTCTGATGGCACATATATTGGATATGAATTCACAAACCCAGTGGGTGTGAAGTTACAGATACAGTGGCTGTGATGTCAGCGGTGGAGGGGATGAGATGTCATAAACCGTGGATGTGATGTCACATATAGCATATCTGATATCATGAATGCACTGGTTGTGATGTCATAAATGCTGAGATTGATGTCCTAAAGTGTGAATGTGTTGTCATGTACAGAGTGTATGATGTCACACGTATGCCATGTGGGATGATTTCCATACTTGTTGTGATGTCGTGGATAAAGCGGGTGAAATGACAAAGATACAGTGTCTGTGATGTCAAGTATAGTGGGTGTGATGTCCTTGAAACGGAGGTTTAATGTCATAAACTGAGGATGCGATGTCTTGTATGGTGCAAGAATTCACATATATATGGCGAGTGTGATGTCATGCAAAGAGTGGGTGTGATGCCTGTGGAGAAGTTTGGATGGCAAAGATAAGGTGGATACGACATAGAGCTTTTTTAGTCATACACAGTGCGGGTGAGATCATATAGAGTGGATATGATGTCATAAAAATAGTGGGTGCCAAGTCAGACACACAAAGGTATGATGTCATCAAGAATGGATTTGATGTCATGCAAAGTGCCTATAGTGTCAGACGTGCAGTGGGTGTGAATTCATACGTACATAGGGTGTGATATCATCAATCAAGTGGGTATGATGACACCGATACAGTGGGTGTGATGTCGGATACAATGGTTGTGTTGTCATTCATACACCATGTGAGATGTCATATAAACTAAGTATGATGTCAAAAACATAGCTGGTGTCTGGTCACAATTACCGTGCCTGTGATGTCACAAGTAGAGTGTATGTGATGTCAAAAACAGTTGGTGTGATGTCATGAATAGAGTGGATGGGGTGTCATGAATACAGTCTTGTGATGTCATAAAGAGTGGGTGTGATGTCACATAGAATTCATAGGATGTCATACACAGAGTGGGTTTGATATCACACACATGGCAGTTGTGGAATAAACAATACACTGTAAGTAATGACGCAACCTCAGTGGACGCGATATCAGATATAATGTGTGTGAGGTCATGTATACATAGGTTGTGATATCATAGAGCGGTGTGAAACTATACACAATGGATGTGATGTCATATGTAGTTCATATCACGTCATACATATTGTCGCTCTGATATCATACACACAATGGGGTTATGTCATCCATAATCCCAGTGTGATGACGCACATACAGTGGATGTATTATCAGATATAATGGGTGTGATGTGAGATAGAGTAGCTTTCATGTCATCAATAGAGACTTGTGATGTCCTACTGCGTGGGTGTGATATCATATATAGTGCATAATGTGCCATGCATATATTAAGGGTGATAGGATACATACAGTTTGTGTTTTATCACCAATACAGATTGTGTGATCACAAGGATACAGATATGGACGGTGTGATGTCAGATATACTCTTTGTACCGTCTCAACACAGTGTGTCTGATGGCACATTTATTGGATATGAATTCACAAACCCAGTGGGTGTGATGTTACAGATACAGTGGCTGTGATGTCAGCGGTGGAGGGGATGAGATGTCATAAACGGTGGATATGATGTCACATATAGGATATCTGATGTCATGAATGCAGTGGTTGTGATGTCATAAATGCTGAGGATTGATGTCCTAAGGTGTGAATGTGTTGTCATGTACAGAGTGTATGATGTCACACGTATGCCAAGTGGGATGATTTCCATACTTGTTGTGATGTCGTGGATAAAGCGGGTGAAATGACAAAGATACAGTGTCTGTGATGTCAAGTATAGTGGGTGTGATGTCCTTGAAACGGAGGTTTAACGTCATAATCTGAGGATGCGATGTCTTGTATGGTGCAAGAGTTCACATATATATGCCGAGTGTGATGTCATGCAAAGAGTGGGTGTGATGCCTGTGGAGAGGTTTGGATGGCAAAGATAAGGTGGATACGACATAGAGCTAGTGTAGTCATACACACAGTGTGGGTGAGATCATATAGAGTGGATATGATGTCATAAATATAGTGGGTGCCAAGACAGACACAAAAATGTATGACGTCATCAAGAATAGATTTGATGTCATGCAAAGTGCCTATAGTGTGAGACGTGCAGTGGGTGTTAATTCATACGTACATAGGGTGTGATATCATCAATCAAGTGGGTATGATGACACCGATACAGTTTGTGTGATGTCGGATACAATGTTTGTGTTGTCATTCATACACCATGTGAGATGTCATATAAACTAAGTATGATGTCAAAAACATAGCTGGTGTCTGGTCACAATAACCATGCCTGTGATGTCACAAGTAGAGTGTATGTGATGTCAAAAACAGTGGGTGTGATGTCTGAATAGAGTGGATGGGGTGTCATGAATACAGTCTTGTGATGTCATAAAGAGTGGGTGTGATGTCACATAGAATTCATAGGATGTCATACACAAAGTGGTTTCGATATCACACATATGGCAGTTGTGGTATATACAATACACTGTAAGTAATGACGCAACCTCAGTGGACGCGATATCAGATATAATGTGTGTGAGGTCATGTATACATAGGTTGTGATATCATAGAGCGGTGTGAAACTATACACAATGGATGTGATGTCATATGTAGTTCACATCACGTCATACATATTGTCGCTCTGATATCATACACACAATGGGGGTTATGTCATCCATAATCCCAGTTTGATGACGCACATACAGTGGATGTATTATCAGATATAATGGGTGTGATGTGAGATAGAGTAGCTTTGATGTCATGAATAGAGTCTTGTGATGTCCTAATGCGTGGGTGTGATATCATATATAGTGCATAATGTTCCATGCAGATATTAAGGGTGATAGGATACATACAGTTTGTATTTTATCACCAATAGAGTTTGTGTGATCACAAGGATACAGATATGGACGGTGTGATGTCAGATATACTCTTTGTACCGTCTCAACACAGTGTGTCTGATGGCACATTTATTGGATATGAATTCACAAACCCAGTGGGTGTGATGTTACAGATACAGTGGCTGTGATGTCAGCGATGGAGGGGATGAGATGTCATAAACCGTGGATGTGATGTCACATATAGCATATCTGATATCATGAATGCACTGGTTGTGATGTCATAAATACTGAGGATTGATGTCCTAAAGTGTGAATGTGTTGTCATGTACAGAGTGTATGATGTCACACGTATGCCAAGTGGGATGATTTCCATACTTGTTGTGATGTCGTGGATAAAGCGGGTGAAATGACAAAGATACAGTGTCTGTGATGTCAAGTATAGTGGGTGTGATGTCCTTGAAACGGAGGTTTAATGTCATAAACTGAGGATGCGATGTCTTGTATATTGCAAGAGTTCACATAAATATGCCGAGTGTGATGTCATGCAAAGAGTGGGTGTGAGGCCTGTGGAGAGGTTTGGATGGCAAAGATAAGGTGGATAGGACATAGAGCTTGTTTAGTCATACACACAGTGTGGGTTAAGTCATATAGAGTGGATATGATGTCATAAAAATAGTGGGTGCCAAGTCAGACACACAAAGGTATGACGCCATAAAGAATGGATTTGATGTCATGTAAAGTGCCTATAGTGTCAGACGTGCAGTGGGTGAGAATTCATACGTACATAGGGTTTGATATCATCAATCAAGTGGGTATGATGACACCAATACAGTGAGTGTGATGTCGGATACAATGGTTGTGTTGTCATTCATACACCATGTGAGATGTCATATAAACTAAGTATGATGTCAAAAACATAGCTGGTGTCTGGTCACAATTACCGTGCCTGTGATGTCACAAGTAGAGTGTATGTGATGTCAAAAACAGTGGGTGTGATGTCATGAATAGAGTGGATGGGGTGTCATGAAGACAGTCTTGTGATGTCATAAAGAGTGGGTGTGATGTCACATAGAATTCATAGGATGTCATAGACAGAGTGGGTTCGATATCACACATATGGCAGTTGTGGTATAAACAGTACACTGTAAGTAATGACGCAACCTCAGTGGGCGCGATATCAGATATAATGTGTGTGAGGTCATGTATACATAGGTTGTGATATCATAGAGCGGTGTGAAACTATACACAATGGATGTGATGTCATATGTAGTTCATATCACGTCATACATATTGTCGCTCTGATATCATACACACAATGGGGGTTATGTCATCCATAATCCCAGTGTGTTGACGCACATACAGTGGATGTATTTTCAGATATAATGGGTGTGATGTGAGATAGAGTAGCTTTGATGTCATGAATAGAGTCTTGTGATGTCCTACTGCGTGGGTGTGATATCATATATAGTGCATAATGTGCCATGCATATATTAAGGGTGATAGGATACATACAGTTTGTGTTTTATCACCAATACAGATTGTGTGATCACAAGGATACAGATATGGACGGTGTGATGTCAGATATACTCTTTGTACCGTCTCAACACAGTGTGTCTGATGGCACATTTATTGGATATGAATTCACAAACCCAGTGGGTGTGATGTTACAGATACAGTGGCTGTGATGTCAGCGGTGGAGGGGATGAGATGTCATAAACGGTGGATATGATGTCACATATAGGATATCTGATGTCATGAATGCAGTGGTTGTGGTGTCATAAATGCTGAGATTGATGTCCTAAAGTGTGAATGTGTTGTCATGTACAGAGTGTATGATGTCACACGTATGCCAAGTGGGATGATTTCCATACTTGTTGTGATGTCGTGGATTAAGCGGGTGAAATGACAAAGATACAGTGTCTGTGATGTCAAGTATAGTGGGTGTGATGTCCTTGAAACGGAGGTTTAATGTCGTAAACTGAGGATGCGATGTCTTGTATGGTGCAAGAATTCACATATATATGGCGAGTGTGATGTCATGCAAAGAGTGGGTGTGATGCCTGTGGAGAAGTTTGGATGGCAAAGATAAGGTGGATACAACATAGAGCTTGTGTAGTCATACACACAGTGTGGGTGAGATCATATAGAGTGGATATGATGTCATAAATATAGTGGGTGCCAAGACAGACACAAAAATGTATGACGTCATCAAGAATGGATTTGATGTCATCCAAAGTGCCTATAGTGTCAGACGTGCAGTGGGTGTGAATTCATACGTACATAGGGTGTGAATTCATCAATCAAGTGCATATGATGACACCGATACAGTGGGTGTGATGTCGGATACAATGGTTGTGTTGTCATTCATACACCATGTGAGATGTCATATAAACTAAGTATGATGTCAAAAACATAGCTGGTGTCTGGTCACAATAACCATGCCTGTGATGTCACAAGTAGAGTGTATGTGATGTCAAAAACAGTGGGTGTGATGTCATGAATAGAGTGGATGGGGTGTCATGAATACAGTCTTGTGATGTCATAAAGAGTGGGTGTGATGTCACATAGAATTCATAGGATGTCATACACAGAGTGGGTTCGATATCACACATATGGCAGTTGTGGTATAAACAATACACTGTAAGTAATGACACAACATCAGTGGACGCGATATCAGATATAATGTGTGTGAGGTCATGTATACATAGGTTGTGATATCATAGAGCGGTGTGAAACTATACACAATGGATGTGATGTCATATGTAGTTCATATCACGTCATACATATTGTCGCTCTGATATCATACACACAATGGGGGTTATGTCATCCATAATCCCAGTGTGATGACGCACATACAGTGGATGTATTATCAGATATAATGGGTGTGACCTGAGATAGAGTACCTTTGATGTCATGAACAGAGCCTTGTGATGTCCTAATGTGTGGGTGTGATATCATATACAGTGCATAATGTGCCATGCATATATTAAGGGTGATAGGATACATACAGTTTGTGTTTTTTCACCAATAGAGATTGTCTGATCACATGGATACAGATATGGACGGTGTGATGTCAGATATTCTCTTTGTACCGTCTCAACACAGTGTGTCTGATGGCACATTTATTGGATATGAATTCACAAACCCAGTGGGTGTGATGTTACAGATACAGTGGCTGTGAGGTCAACGATGGAGGGGATGAGATGTCATAAACCGTGGATGTGATGTCACATATAGCATATCTGATATCATGAATGCACTGGTTGTGATGTCATAAATGCTGAGATTGATGTCCTAAAGTGTGAATGTGTTGTCATGTACAGAGTGTATGATGTCATACGTATGCCATTTGGGATGATTTCCATACTTGTTGTGATGTCGTGGATAAAGCGGGTGAAATGACAAAGATAGAGTGTCTGTGATGTCAAGTATAGTGGGTGTGATGTCCTTGAAACGGAGGTTTAATGTCATAAACTGAGGATGCGATGTCTTGTATGGTGCAAGAGTTCACATGTATATGCCGAGTGTGATGTCATGCAAAGAGTGGGTGTGATGCCTGTGGAGAGGTTTGGATGGCAAAGATAAGGTGGATACGACATAGAGCTTGTTTAGTCATACACACAGTGCGGGTGAGATCATATAGAGTGGATATGATGTCATAAAAATAGTGGGTGCCAAGTCAGACACACAAAGGTATGATGTCATCAAGAATGGATTTGATGTCATGCAAAGTGCCTATAGTGTCAGACGTGCAGTGGGTGAGAATTCATACGTACGTAGGGTGTGATATCATCTATGAAGTGGGTGTGATGACACCGAGGCAGTGGGTGTGATGTCGGATACAATGGTTGTGTTGTCATTCATACACCATGTGAGATGTCATATAAACTAAGTATGATGTCAAAAACATAGCTGGTGTCTGGTCACAATAACCGTGCCTGTGATGTCACAAGTAGAGTGTATGTGATGTCAAAAACAGTGGGTGTGATGTCATGAATAGAGTGGATGGGGTGTCATGAATACAGTCTTGTGATGTCATAAAGAGTGGGTGTGATGTCACATAGAATTCATAGGATGTTATACACAGAGTGGGTTCGATATCACACATATGGCAGTTGTGGTATAAACAATACACTGTAAGTAATGACGCAACCTCAGTGGACGCGATATCAGATATAATGTGTGTGAGGTCATGTATACATAGGTTGTGATATCATAGAATGGTGTGAAACTATCCACAATGGATGTGATGTCATATGTAGTTCATATCACGTCATATATATTGTCGCTCTGATATCATACACACAATGGGGGTTAAGTCATCCAAAATCCCAGTGTGATGACGCACATAGAGTGGATGTATTATCAGCTATAATGGGTGTGATGTGAGATAGAGTAGCTATGATGTCATGAATAGAGTCTTGTGATGTCCTAATGTGTGGGTGTGATATCATATATAGTGCATAATATGCCATGCATATATTAAGGGTGATATGATACATACAGTTTGTGTTTTATCACCAATAGAGATTGTCTGATCACATGGATACAGATATGGACGGTGTGATGTCAGATATTCTCTTTGTACCGTCTCAACACAGTGTGTCTGATGGCACATTTATTGGATATGAATTCACAAACCCAGTGGGTGTGATGTTACAGATACAGTGGCTGTGATGTCAGCGATGGAGGGGATGAGATGTCATAAACCGTGGATGTGATGTCACATATAGCATATCTGATATCATGAATGCACTGGTTGTGATGTCATAAATGCTGAAGATTGATGTCCTAAAGTGTGAATGTGTTGTCATGTACAGAGTGTATGATGTCATACGTATGCCATGTGGGATGATTTCCATACTTGTTGTGATGTCGTGGGTAAAGCGGGTGAAATGACAAAGATACAGTGTCTGTGATGTCAAGTATAGTGGGTGTGATGTCCTTGAAACGGAGGTTTAATGTCATAAACTGAGGATGCTATGTCTTGTATGGTGCAAGAGTTCACATGTATATGCCGAGTGTGATGTCATGCAAAGAGTGGGTGTGATGCCTGTGGAGAGGTTTGGATGGCAAAGATAATGTGGATACGACATAGAGCTTGTTTAGTCATACACACAGTGCGGGTGAGATCATATAGAGTGGATATGATGTCATAAAAATAGTGGGTGCCAAGTCAGACACACAAAGGTATGATGTCATCAAGAATGGATTTGATGTCATGCAAAGTGCCTATAGTGTCAGACGTGCAGTGGGTGAGAATTCATACGTACATAGGGTGTGATATCATCAATCAAGTGGGTATGATGACACCGATACAGTGGGTGTGATGTCGGATACAATGTTTGTGTTGTCATTCATACACCATGTGAGATGTCATATAAACTAAGTATGATGTCAAAAACATAGCTGGTGTCTGGTCACAATAACCGTGCCTGTGATGTCACAAGTAGAGTGTATGTGATGTCAAAAACAGTGGGTGTGATGTCTGAATAGAGTGGATGGGGTGTCATGAATAGAGTCTTGTGATGTCATAAAGAGTGGGTGTGATGTCACATAGAATTCATAGGATGTCATACACAGAGTGGGTTCGATATCACACATATGGCAGTTGTGGTATATACAATACACTGTAAGTAATGACGCAACCTCAGTGGACGCGATATCAGATATAATGTGTGTGAGGTCATGTATACATAGGTTGTGATATCATAGAGCGGTGTGAAACTATACACAATGGATGTGATGTCATATGTAGTTCATATCACGTCATACATATTGTCGCTCTGATATCATACACACAATGGGGGTTATGTCATCCATAATCCCAGTTTGATGACGCACATACAGTGGATGTATTATCAGATATAATGGGTGTGATGTGAGATAGAGTAGCTTTGATGTCATGAATAGAGTCTTGTGATGTCCTAATGCGTGGGTGTGATATCATATATAGAGCATAATGTGCCATGCATATATTAAGGGTGATATGATACATACACTTTGTATTTTACCACCAATACTAATTGTGTGATCACATGGATACAGATATGGACGGTGTGATGTCAGATATACTCTTTGTACCGTCTCAACACAGTGTGTCTGATGGCACATATATTGGATATGAATTCACAAACCCAGTGGGTGTGAAGTTACAGATACAGTGGCTGTGATGTCAGCGGTGGAGGGGATGAGATGTCATAAACCGTGGATGTGATGTCACATATAGCATATCTGATATCATGAATGCACTGGTTGTGATGTCATAAATGCTGAGATTGATGTCCTAAAGTGTGAATGTGTTGTCATGTACAGAGTGTATGATGTCACACGTATGCCATGTGGGATGATTTCCATACTTGTTGTGATGTCGTGGATAAAGCGGGTGAAATGACAAAGATACAGTGTCTGTGATGTCAAGTATAGTGGGTGTGATGTCCTTGAAACGGAGGTTTAATGTCATAAACTGAGGATGCGATGTCTTGTATGGTGCAAGAATTCACATATATATGGCGAGTGTGATGTCATGCAAAGAGTGGGTGTGATGCCTGTGGAGAAGTTTGGATGGCAAAGATAAGGTGGATACGACATAGAGCTTTTTTAGTCATACACAGTGCGGGTGAGATCATATAGAGTGGATATGATGTCATAAAAATAGTGGGTGCCAAGTCAGACACACAAAGGTATGATGTCATCAAGAATGGATTTGATGTCATGCAAAGTGCCTATAGTGTCAGACGTGCAGTGGGTGTGAATTCATACGTACATAGGGTGTGATATCATCAATCAAGTGGGTATGATGACACCGATACAGTGGGTGTGATGTCGGATACAATGGTTGTGTTGTCATTCATACACCATGTGAGATGTCATATAAACTAAGTATGATGTCAAAAACATAGCTGGTGTCTGGTCACAATTACCGTGCCTGTGATGTCACAAGTAGAGTGTATGTGATGTCAAAAACAGTTGGTGTGATGTCATGAATAGAGTGGATGGGGTGTCATGAATACAGTCTTGTGATGTCATAAAGAGTGGGTGTGATGTCACATAGAATTCATAGGATGTCATACACAGAGTGGGTTTGATATCACACACATGGCAGTTGTGGAATAAACAATACACTGTAAGTAATGACGCAACCTCAGTGGACGCGATATCAGATATAATGTGTGTGAGGTCATGTATACATAGGTTGTGATATCATAGAGCGGTGTGAAACTATACACAATGGATGTGATGTCATATGTAGTTCATATCACGTCATACATATTGTCGCTCTGATATCATACACACAATGGGGTTATGTCATCCATAATCCCAGTGTGATGACGCACATACAGTGGATGTATTATCAGATATAATGGGTGTGATGTGAGATAGAGTAGCTTTCATGTCATCAATAGAGTCTTGTGATGTCCTACTGCGTGGGTGTGATATCATATATAGTGCATAATGTGCCATGCATATATTAAGGGTGATAGGATACATACAGTTTGTGTTTTATCACCAATACAGATTGTGTGATCACAAGGATACAGATATGGACGGTGTGATGTCAGATATACTCTTTGTACCGTCTCAACACAGTGTGTCTGATGGCACATTTATTGGATATGAATTCACAAACCCAGTGGGTGTGATGTTACAGATACAGTGGCTGTGATGTCAGCGGTGGAGGGGATGAGATGTCATAAACGGTGGATATGATGTCACATATAGGATATCTGATGTCATGAATGCAGTGGTTGTGATGTCATAAATGCTGAGGATTGATGTCCTAAGGTGTGAATGTGTTGTCATGTACAGAGTGTATGATGTCACACGTATGCCAAGTGGGATGATTTCCATACTTGTTGTGATGTCGTGGATAAAGCGGGTGAAATGACAAAGATACAGTGTCTGTGATGTCAAGTATAGTGGGTGTGATGTCCTTGAAACGGAGGTTTAACGTCATAATCTGAGGATGCGATGTCTTGTATGGTGCAAGAGTTCACATATATATGCCGAGTGTGATGTCATGCAAAGAGTGGGTGTGATGCCTGTGGAGAGGTTTGGATGGCAAAGATAAGGTGGATACGACATAGAGCTAGTGTAGTCATACACACAGTGTGGGTGAGATCATATAGAGTGGATATGATGTCATAAATATAGTGGGTGCCAAGACAGACACAAAAATGTATGACGTCATCAAGAATAGATTTGATGTCATGCAAAGTGCCTATAGTGTGAGACGTGCAGTGGGTGTTAATTCATACGTACATAGGGTGTGATATCATCAATCAAGTGGGTATGATGACACCGATACAGTTTGTGTGATGTCGGATACAATGTTTGTGTTGTCATTCATACACCATGTGAGATGTCATATAAACTAAGTATGATGTCAAAAACATAGCTGGTGTCTGGTCACAATAACCATGCCTGTGATGTCACAAGTAGAGTGTATGTGATGTCAAAAACAGTGGGTGTGATGTCTGAATAGAGTGGATGGGGTGTCATGAATACAGTCTTGTGATGTCATAAAGAGTGGGTGTGATGTCACATAGAATTCATAGGATGTCATACACAAAGTGGTTTCGATATCACACATATGGCAGTTGTGGTATATACAATACACTGTAAGTAATGACGCAACCTCAGTGGACGCGATATCAGATATAATGTGTGTGAGGTCATGTATACATAGGTTGTGATATCATAGAGCGGTGTGAAACTATACACAATGGATGTGATGTCATATGTAGTTCAAATCACGTCATACATATTGTCGCTCTGATATCATACACACAATGGGGGTTATGTCATCCATAATCCCAGTTTGATGACGCACATACAGTGGATGTATTATCAGATATAATGGGTGTGATGTGAGATAGAGTAGCTTTGATGTCATGAACAGAGCCTTGTGATGCCCTAATGCGTGGGTGTGATATCATATATAGTGCATAATGTGCCATGCATATATTAAGGGTGATACGATACATACAGTTTGTGTTTTATCACCAGTAGAGATTGTGTGATCACAAGGATACAGATATGGACGGTGTGATGTCAGATATACTCTTTGTACCGTCTCAACACAGTGTGTCTGATGGCACATTTATTGGATATGAATTCACAAACCCAGTGGGTGTGGTGTTACAGATACAGTGGCTGTGATGTCAGCGGTGGAGGGGATGAGATGTCATAAACGGTGGATATGATGTCACATATAGGATATCTGATGTCATGAATGCAGTGGATGTGATGTCATAAATGCTGAGATTGATGTCCTAAAGTGTGAATGTGTTGTCATGTACAGAGTGTATGATGTCACACGTATGCCAAGTGGGATGATTTCCATACTTGTTGTGATGTCGTGGATAAAGCGGGTGAAATGACAAAGATACAGTGTCTGTGATGTCAATTATAGTGGGTGTGATGTCCTAGAAACGGAGGTTTAATATCATAAACTGAGGATGCGATGTCTTTTATGGTGCAAGTGTTCACATATATATGCCGAGTGTGATGTCATGCAAAGAGTGGGTGTGATGCCTGTGGAGAGGTTTCTATGGCATCGATAAGTTGGATACGACATAGAGCTTGTGTAGTCGAACACACAGTGCGGGTGAGATCATATAGAGTGGATATGATGTCAAAAAAATAGTGGGTGCCAAGACAGACACAAAAATGTATGACGTCATCAAGAATGGATTTGATGTCATGCAAAGTGCCTATAGTGTCAGACGTGCAGTGGGTGTGAATTAATACGTACATAGGGTGTGATAATATCTATGAAGTGGGTGTGATGACACCGAGGCAGTGGGTGTGATGTCGGATACAATGGTTGTGTTGTCATTCATACACCATGTGAGATGTCATATAAACTAAGTATGATGTCAAAAACATAGCTGGTGTCTGGTCACAATAACCGTGCCTGTGATGTCACAAGTAGAGTGTATGTGATGTCAAAAAGAGTGGGTGTGATGTCATGAATAGAGTGGATGGGGTGTCATGAATACAGTCTTGTGATGTCATAAAGAGTGGGTGTGATGTCACATAGAATTCATAGGATGTCATACACAAAGTGGGTTCGATATCACACATATGGCAGTTGTGGTATAAACAATACACTGTAAGTAATGACGCAACCTCAGTGGACGCGATATCAGATATAATGTGTGTGAGGTCATGTATACATAGGTTGTGATATCATAGAGCGGTGTGAAACTATACACAATGGATGTGATGTCATATGTAGTTCATATCACGTCATACATATTGACGCTCTGATATCATACACACAATGGGGGTTATGTCATCCATAATCCCAGTGTGTTGACGCACATACAGTGGATGTATTTTCAGATATAATGGGTGTGATGTGAGATAGAGTAGCTTTGATGTCATGAATAGAGTCTTGTGATGTCCTACTGCGTGGGTGTGATATCATATATAGTGCATAATGTGCCATGCATATATTAAGGGTGATAGGATACATACAGTTTGTGTTTTATCACCAATACAGATTGTGTGATCACAAGGATACAGATATGGACGGTGTGATGTCAGATATACTCTTTGTACCGTCTCAACACAGTGTGTCTGATGGCACATTTATTGGATATGAATTCACAAACTCAGTGGGTGTGATGTTACAGATACAGTGGCTGTGATGTCAGCGGTGGAGGGATGAGATGTCATAAACGGTGGATATGATGTCACATATAGGATATCTGATGTCATGAATGCAGTGGTTGTGATGTCATAAATGCTGAGATTGATGTCCTAAAGTGTGAATGTGTTGTCATGTACAGAGTGTATGATGTCACACGTATGCCAAGTGGGATGATTTCCATACTTGTTGTGATGTCGTGGATAAAGCGGGTGAAATGACAAAGATACAGTGTCTGTGATGTCAAGTATAGTGAGTGTGATGTCCTTGAAACGGAGGTTTAATGTCATAAACTGAGGATGCGATGTCTTGTATGGTGCAAGAGTTCACATATATATGCCGAGTGTGATGTCACGCAAAGAGTGGGTGTGATGCCTGTGGAGAGGTTTGGATGGCAAAGATAAAGTGGATACAACATAGAGCTTGTGTAGTCATACACACAGTGTGGGTGAGATCATATAGAGTGGATATGATGTCATAAATATAGTGGGTGCCAAGACAGACACAAAAATGTATGACGTCATCAAGAATGGATTTGATGTCATGCAAAGTGCCTATAGTGTCAGACGTGCAGTGGGTGTGAATTCATACGTACATAGGGTGTGAATTCATCAATCAAGTGCATATGATGACACCGATACAGTGGGTGTGATGTCGGATACAGTGGTTGTGTTGTCATTCATACAACATGTGAGATGTCATATAAACTAAGTATGATGTCAAAAACATAGCTGGTGTCTGGTCACAATAACCGTGCCTGTGATGTCACAAGTAGAGTGTATGTGATGTCAAAAACAGTGGGTGTGATGTCATGAATAGAGTGGATGGGGTGTCATGAATACAGTCTTGTGATGTCATAAAGAGTGGGTGTGATGTCACATAGAAATCATAGGATGTTATACACAGAGTGGGTTCGATATCACACATATGGCAGTTGTGGTATAAACAATACACTGTAAGTAATGACGCAACCTCAGTGGACGCGATATCAGATATAATGTGTGTGAGGTCATGTATACATAGCTTGTGATATCATAGAGTGGTGTGAAACTATCCACAATGGATGTGATGTCATATGTAGTTCATATCACGTCATATATATTGTCGCTCTGATATCATACACACAATGGGGGTTAAGTCATCCAAAATCCCAGTGTGATGACGCACATACAGTGGATGTATTATCAGCTATAATGGGTGTGATGTGAGATAGAGTAGCTTTGATGTCATGAATAGAGTCTTGTGATATCCTAATGTGTGGGTGTGATATCATATATAGTGCATAATATGCCATGCATATATTAAGGGTGATATGATACATACAGTTTGTGTTTTATCACCAATAGAGATTGTCTGATCACATGGATACAGATATGGACGGTGTGATGTCAGATATTCTCTTTGTACCGTCTCAACACAGTGTGTCTGATGGCACATTTATTGGATATGAATTCACAAACCCAGTGGGTGTGATGTTACAGATACAGTGGCTGTGATGTCAGCGATGGAGGGGATGAGATGTCAAAAACCGTGGATGTGATGTCACATATAGCATATCTGATATCATGAATGCACTCTTTGTGATGTCATAAATGCTGAAGATTGATGTCCTAAAGTGTGAATGTGTTGTCATGTACAGAGTGTATGATGTCATACGTATGCCATGTGGGATGATTTCCATACTTGTTGTGATGTCGTGGATAAAGCGGGTGAAATGACAAAGATACAGTGTCTGTGATGTCAAGTATAGTGGGTGTGATGTCCTTGAAACGGAGGTTTAATGTCATAAACTGAGGATGCTATGTCTTGTATGGTGCAAGAGTTCACATGTATTTGCCGAGTGTGATGTCATGCAAAGAGTGGGTGTGATGCCTGTGGAGAGGTTTGGATGGCAAAGATAATGTGGATACGACATAGAGCTTGTTTAGTCATACACACAGTGCGGGTGAGATCATATAGAGTGGATATGATGTCATAAAAATAGTGGGTGCCAAGTCAGACACACAAAGGTATGACGTCATCAAGAATGGATTTGATGTCATGCAAAGTGCCTATAGTGTCAGACGTGCAGTGGGTGAGAATTCATACGTACATAGGGTGTGATATCATCAATCAAGTGGGTATGATGACACCGATACAGTGGGTGTGATGTCGGATACAATGGTTGTGTTGTCATTCATACACCATGTGAGATGTCATATAAACTAAGTATGATGTCAAAAACATAGCTGGTGTCTGGTCACAATTACCGTGCCTGTGATGTCACAAGTAGAGTGTATGTGATGTCCAAAACAGTGGGTGTGATGTCATGAATAGAGTGGATGGGGTGTCATGAATACAGTCTTGTCATGTCATAAAGAGTGGGTGTGATGTCACATAGAATTCATAGGATGTCATACACAGAGTGGGTTTGATATCACACACATGGCAGTTGAGGAATAAACAATACACTGTAAGTAATGACGCAACGTCAGTGGACGCGATATCAGATATAATGTGTGTGAGGTCATGTATACATAGGTTGTGATATCATAGAGCGGTGTGAAACTATACACAATGGATGTGATGTCATATGTAGTTCATATCACGTCATACATATTGTCGCTCTGATATCATACACACAATGGGGTTATGTCATCCATAATCCCAGTGTGATGACGCACATACAGTGGATGTATTATCAGATATAATGGGTGTGATGTGAGATAGAGTAGCTTTCATGTCATGAATAGAGTCTTGTGATGTCCTACTGCGTGGGTGTGATATCATATTTAGTGCATAATGTGCCATGCATATATTAAGGGTGATAGGATACATACAGTTTGTGTTTTATCACCAATACAGATTGTGTGATCACAAGGATACAGATAAGGACGGTGTGATGTCAGATATACTCTTTGTACCGTCTCAACACAGTGTGTCTGATGGCACATTTATTGGATATGAATTCACAAACCCAGTGGGTGTGATGTTACAGATACAGTGGCTGTGATGTCAGCGGTGGAGGGGATGAGATGTCATAAACGGTGGATATGATGTCACATATAGGATATCTGATGTCATGAATGCAGTGGTTGTGATGTCATAAATGCTGAGGATTGATGTGCTAAAGTGTGAATGTGTTGTCATGTACAGAGTGTATGATGTCACACGTATGCCAAGTGGGATGATTTCCATACTTGTTGTGATGTCGTGGATAAAGCGGGTGAAATGACAAAGATACAGTGTCTGTGATGTCAAGTATAGTGGGTGTGATGTCCTTGAAACGGAGGTTTAACGTCATAATCTGAGGATGCGATGTCTTGTATGGTGCAAGAGTTCACATATATATGCCGAGTGTGATGTCATGCAAAGAGTGGGTGTGATGCCTGTGGAGAGGTTTGGATGGCAAAGATAAGGTGGATACGACATAGAGCTAGTGTAGTCATACACACAGTGTGGGTGAGATCATATAGAGTATATATGATGTCATAAATATAGTGGGTGCCAAGACAGACACAAAATGTATGACGTCATCAAGAATAGATTTGATGTCATGCAAAGTGCCTATAGTGTGAGACGTGCAGTGGGTGTGAATTCATATGTACATAGGGTGTGATATCATCAATCAAGTGGGTATGATGACACCGATACAGTTTGTGTGATGTCGGATACAATGTTTGTGTTGTCATTCATACACCATGTGAGATGTCATATAAACTAAGTATGATGTCAAAAACATAGCTGGTGTCTGGTCACAATAACCATGCCTGTGATGTCACAAGTAGAGTGTATGTGATGTCAAAAACAGTGGGTGTGATGTCTGAATAGAGTGGATGGGGTGTCATGAATACAGTCTTGTGATGTCATAAAGAGTGGGTGTGATGTCACATAGAATTCATAGGATGTCATACACAAAGTGGTTTCGATATCACACATATGGCAGTTGTGGTATATACAATACACTGTAAGTAATGACGCAACCTCAGTGGACGCGATATCAGATATAATGTGTGTGAGGTCATGTATACATAGGTTGTGATATCATAGAGCGGTGTGAAACTATACACAATGGATGTGATGTCATATGTAGTTCAAATCACGTCATACATATTGTCGCTCTGATATCATACACACAATGGGGGTTATGTCATCCATAATCCCAGTTTGATGACGCACATACAGTGGATGTATTATCAGATATAATGGGTGTGATGTGAGATAGAGTAGCTTTGATGTCATGAACAGAGCCTTGTGATGCCCTAATGCGTGGGTGTGATATCATATATAGTGCATAATGTGCCATGCATATATTAAGGGTGATAGGATACATACAGTTTGTGTTTTATCACCAGTAGAGATTGTGTGATCACAAGGATACAGATATGGACGGTGTGATGTCAGATATACTCTTTGTACCGTCTCAACACAGTGTGTCTGATGGCACATTTATTGGATATGAATTCACAAACCCAGTGGGTGTGGTGTTACAGATACAGTGGCTGTGATGTCAGCGGTGGAGGGGATGAGATGTCATAAACGGTGGATATGATGTCACATATAGGATATCTGATGTCATGAATGCAGTGGTTGTGATGTCATAAATGCTGAGATTGATGTCCTAAAGTGTGAATGTGTTGTCATGTACAGAGTGTATGATGTCACACGTATGCCAAGTGGGATGATTTCCATACTTGTTGTGATGTCGTGGATAAAGCGGGTGAAATGACAAAGATACAGTGTCTGTGATGTCAATTATAGTGGGTGTGATGTCCTAGAAACGGAGGTTTAATATCATAAACTGAGGATGCGATGTCTTTTATGGTGCAAGTGTTCACATATATATGCCGAGTGTGATGTCATGCAAAGAGTGGGTGTGATGCCTGTGGAGAGGTTTCTATGGCATCGATAAGGTGGATACGACATAGAGCTTGTGTAGTCGAACACACAGTGCGGGTGAGATCATATAGAGTGGATATGATGTCAAAAAAATAGTGGGTGCCAAGACAGACACAAAAATGTATGACGTCATCAAGAATGGATTTGATGTCATGCAAAGTGCCTATAGTGTCAGACGTGCAGTGGGTGTGAATTAATACGTACATAGGGTGTGATATCATCTATGAAGTGGGTGTGATGACACCGAGGCAGTGGGTGTGATGTCGGATACAATGGTTGTGTTGTCATTCATACACCATGTGAGATGTCATATAAACTAAGTATGATGTCAAAAACATAGCTGGTGTCTGGTCACAATAACCGTGCCTGTGATGTCACAAGTAGAGTGTATGTGATGTCAAAAAGAGTGGGTGTGATGTCATGAATAGAGTGGATGGGGTGTCATGAATACAGTCTTGTGATGTCATAAAGAGTGGGTGTGATGTCACATAGAATTCATAGGATGTCATACACAAAGTGGGTTCGATATCACACATATGGCAGTTGTGGTATAAACAATACACTGTAAGTAATGACGCAACCTCAGTGGACGCGATATCAGATATAATGTGTGTGAGGTCATGTATACATAGGTTGTGATATCATAGAGCGGTGTGAAACTATACACAATGGATGTGATGTCATATGTAGTTCATATCACGTCATACATATTGACGCTCTGATATCATACACACAATGGGGGTTATGTCATCCATAATCCCAGTGTGTTGACGCACATACAGTGGATGTATTTTCAGATATAATGGGTGTGATGTGAGATAGAGTAGCTTTGATGTCATGAATAGAGTCTTGTGATGTCCTACTGCGTGGGTGTGATATCATATATAGTGCATAATGTGCCATGCATATATTAAGGGTGATAGGATACATACAGTTTGTGTTTTATCACCAATACAGATTGTGTGATCACAAGGATACAGATATGGACGGTGTGATGTCAGATATACTCTTTGTACCGTCTCAACACAGTGTGTCTGATGGCACATTTATTGGATATGAATTCACAAACTCAGTGGGTGTGATGTTACAGATACAGTGGCTGTGATGTCAGCGGTGGAGGGATGAGATGTCATAAACGGTGGATATGATGTCACATATAGGATATCTGATGTCATGAATGCAGTGGTTGTGATGTCATAAATGCTGAGATTGATGTCCTAAAGTGTGAATGTGTTGTCATGTGCAGAGTGTATGATGTCACACGTATGCCAAGTGGGATGATTTCCATACTTGTTGTGATGTCGTGGATAAAGCGGGTGAAATGACAAAGATACAGTGTCTGTGATGTCAAGTATAGTGAGTGTGATGTCCTTGAAACGGAGGTTTAATGTCATAAACTGAGGATGCGATGTCTTGTATGGTGCAAGAGTTCACATATATATGCCGAGTGTGATGTCACGCAAAGAGTGGGTGTGATGCCTGTGGAGAGGTTTGGATGGCAAAGATAAAGTGGATACAACATAGAGCTTGTGTAGTCATACACACAGTGTGGGTGAGATCATATAGAGTGGATATGATGTCATAAATATAGTGGGTGCCAAGACAGACACAAAAATGTATGACGTCATCAAGAATGGATTTGATGTCATGCAAAGTGCCTATAGTGTCAGACGTGCAGTGGGTGTGAATTCATACGTACATAGGGTGTGAATTCATCAATCAAGTGCATATGATGACACCGATACAGTGGGTGTGATGTCGGATACAGTGGTTGTGTTGTCATTCATACAACATGTGAGATGTCATATAAACTAAGTATGATGTCAAAAACATAGCTGGTGTCTGGTCACAATAACCGTGCCTGTGATGTCACAAGTAGAGTGTATGTGATGTCAAAAACAGTGGGTGTGATGTCATGAATAGAGTGGATGGGGTGTCATGAATACAGTCTTGTGATGTCATAAAGAGTGGGTGTGATGTCACATAGAAATCATAGGATGTTATACACAGAGTGGGTTCGATATCACACATATGGCAGTTGTGGTATAAACAATACACTGTAAGTAATGACGCAACCTCAGTGGACGCGATATCAGATATAATGTGTGTGAGGTCATGTATACATAGCTTGTGATATCATAGAGTGGTGTGAAACTATCCACAATGGATGTGATGTCATATGTAGTTCATATCACGTCATATATATTGTCGCTCTGATATCATACACACAATGGGGGTTAAGTCATCCAAAATCCCAGTGTGATGACGCACATAGAGTGGATGTATTATCAGCTATAATGGGTGTGATGTGAGATAGAGTAGCTTTGATGTCATGAATAGAGTCTTGTGATATCCTAATGTGTGGGTGTGATATCATATATAGTGCATAATATGCCATGCATATATTAAGGGTGATATGATACATACAGTTTGTGTTTTATCACCAATAGAGATTGTCTGATCACATGGATACAGATATGGACGGTGTGATGTCAGATATTCTCTTTGTACCGTCTCAACACAGTGTGTCTGATGGCACATTTATTGGATATGAATTCACAAACCCAGTGGGTGTGATGTTACAGATACAGTGGCTGTGATGTCAGCGATGGAGGGGATGAGATGTCATAAACCGTGGATGTGATGTCACATATAGCATATCTGATATCATGAATGCACTCTTTGTGATGTCATAAATGCTGAAGATTGATGTCCTAAAGTGTGAATGTGTTGTCATGTACAGAGTGTATGATGTCATACGTATGCCATGTGGGATGATTTCCATACTTGTTGTGATGTCGTGGATAAAGCGGGTGAAATGACAAAGATACAGTGTCTGTGATGTCAAGTATAGTGGGTGTGATGTCCTTGAAACGGAGGTTTAATGTCATAAACTGAGGATGCTATGTCTTGTATGGTGCAAGAGTTCACATGTATTTGCCGAGTGTGATGTCATGCAAAGAGTGGGTGTGATGCCTGTGGAGAGGTTTGGATGGCAAAGATAATGTGGATACGACATAGAGCTTGTTTAGTCATACACACAGTGCGGGTGAGATCATATAGAGTGGATATGATGTCATAAAAATAGTGGGTGCCAAGTCAGACACACAAAGGTATGATGTCATCAAGAATGGATTTGATGTCATGCAAAGTGCCTATAGTGTCAGACGTGCAGTGGGTGAGAATTCATACGTACATAGGGTGTGATATCATCAATCAAGTGGGTATGATGACACCGATACAGTGGGTGTGATGTCGGATACAATGGTTGTGTTGTCATTCATACACCATGTGAGATGTCATATAAACTAAGTATGATGTCAAAAACATAGCTGGTGTCTGGTCACAATTACCGTGCCTGTGATGTCACAAGTAGAGTGTATGTGATGTCCAAAACAGTGGGTGTGATGTCATGAATAGAGTGGATGGGGTGTCATGAATACAGTCTTGTCATGTCATAAAGAGTGGGTGTGATGTCACATAGAATTCATAGGATGTCATACACAGAGTGGGTTTGATATCACACACATGGCAGTTGAGGAATAAACAATACACTGTAAGTAATGACGCAACGTCAGTGGACGCGATATCAGATATAATGTGTGTGAGGTCATGTATACATAGGTTGTGATATCATAGAGCGGTGTGAAACTATACACAATGGATGTGATGTCATATGTAGTTCATATCACGTCATACATATTGTCGCTCTGATATCATACACACAATGGGGTTATGTCATCCATAATCCCAGTGTGATGACGCACATACAGTGGATGTATTATCAGATATAATGGGTGTGATGTGAGATAGAGTAGCTTTCATGTCATGAATAGAGTCTTGTGATCTCCTACTGCGTGGGTGTGATATCATATTTAGTGCATAATGTGCCATGCATATATTAAGGGTGATAGGATACATACAGTTTGTGTTTTATCACCAATACAGATTGTGTGATCACAAGGATACAGATATGGACGGTGTGATGTCAGATATACTCTTTGTACCGTCTCAACACAGTGTGTCTGATGGCACATTTATTGGATATGAATTCACAAACCCAGTGGGTGTGATGTTACAGATACAGTGGCTGTGATGTCAGCGGTGGAGGGGATGAGATGTCATAAACGGTGGATATGATGTCACATATAGGATATCTGATGTCATGAATGCAGTGGTTGTGATGTCATAAATGCTGAGGATTGATGTGCTAAAGTGTGAATGTGTTGTCATGTACAGAGTGTATGATGTCACACGTATGCCAAGTGGGATGATTTCCATACTTGTTGTGATGTCGTGGATAAAGCGGGTGAAATGACAAAGATACAGTGTCTGTGATGTCAAGTATAGTGGGTGTGATGTCCTTGAAACGGAGGTTTAATGTCATAATCTGAGGATGCGATGTCTTGTATGGTGCAAGAGTTCACATATATATGCCGAGTGTGATGTCATGCAAAGAGTGGGTGTGATGCCTGTGGAGAGGTTTGGATGGCAAAGATAAGGTGGATACGACATAGAGCTAGTGTAGTCATACACACAGTGTGGGTGAGATCATATAGAGTGGATATGATGTCATAAATATAGTGGGTGCCAAGACAGACACAAAAATGTATGACGTCATCAAGAATAGATTTGATGTCATGCAAAGTGCCTATAGTGTGAGACGTGCAGTGGGTGTTAATTCATACGTACATAGGGTGTGATATCATCAATCAAGTGGGTATGATGACACCGATACAGTGGGTGTGATGTCGGATACAATGTTTGTGTTGTCATTCATACACCATGTGAGATGTCATATAAACTAAGTATGATGTCAAAAACATAGCTGGTGTCTGGTCACAATAACCGTGCCTGTGATGTCACAAGTAGAGTGTATGTGATGTCAAAAACAGTGGGTGTGATGTCTGAATTGAGTGGATGGGGTGTCATGAATACAGTCTTCTGATGTCATAAAAAGTGGGTGTGATGTCACATAGAATTCATAGGATGTCATACACAAAGTGGGTTCGATATCACACATATGGCAGTTGTGGTATATACAATACACTGTAAGTAATGACGCAACCTCAGTGGACGCGATATCAGATATAATGTGTGTGAGGTCATGTATACATAGGTTGTGATATCATAGAGCGGTGTGAAACTATACACAATGGATGTGATGTCATATGTAGTTCATATCACGTCATACATATTGCCGCTCTGATATCATACACACAATGGGGGTTATGTCATCCATAATCCCAGTTTGATGACACACATACAGTGGATGTATTATCAGATATAATGGGTGTGATGTGATATAGAGTAGCTTTGATGTCATGAACAGAGCCTTGTGATGTCCTAATGCGTGGGTGTGATATCATATATAGTGCATAATGTGCCATGCATATATTAAGGGTGATAGGATACATACAGTTTGTGTTTTATCACCAGTAGAGATTGTGTGATCACAAGGATACAGATATGGACGGTGTGATGTCAGATATACTCTTTGTACCGTCTCAACACAGTGTGTCTGATGGCACATTTATTGGATATGAATTCACAAACCCAGTGGGTGTGGTGTTACAGATACAGTGGCTGTGATGTCAGCGGTGGAGGGGATGAGATGTCATAAACGGTGGATATGATGTCACATATAGGATATCTGATGTCATGAATGCAGTGGATGTGATGTCATAAATGCTGAGATTGATGTCCTAAAGTGTGAATGTGTTGTCATGTACAGAGTGTATGATGTCACACGTATGCCAAGTGGGATGATTTCCATACTTGTTGTGATGTCGTGGATAAAGCGGGTGAAATGACAAAGATACAGTGTCTGTGATGTCAATTATAGTGGGTGTGATGTCCTAGAAACGGAGGTTTAATATCATAAACTGAGGATGCGATGTCTTGTATGGTGCAAGTGTTCACATATATATGCCGAGTGTGATGTCATGCAAAGAGTGGGTGTGATGCCTGTGGAGAGGTTTCTATGGCATCGATAAGGTGGATACGACATAGAGCTTGTGTAGTCGTACACACAGTGCGGGTGAGATCATATAGAGTGGATATGATGTCAAAAAAATAGTGGGTGCCAAAACAGACACAAAAATGTATGACGTCATCAAGAATGGATTTGATGTCATGCAAAGTGCCTACAGTGTCAGACGTGCAGTGGGTGTGAATTCATACGTACATAGGGTGTGATATCATCAATCAAGTGGGTATGATGACACCAATACAGTGAGTGTGATGTCGGATACAATGGTTGTGTTGTCATTCATACACCATGTGAGATGTCATATAAACTAAGTATGATGTCAAAAACATAGCTGGTGTCTGGTCACAATCACCGTGCCTGTGATGTCACAAGTAGAGTGTATGTGATGTCAAAAACAGTGGGTGTGCTGTCATGAATAGAGTGGATGGGGTGTCATGAAGACAGTCTTGTGATGTCATAAAGAGTGGGTGTGATGTCACATAGAATTCATAGGATGTCATACACAGAGTGGGTTCGATATCACACATATGGCAGTTGTGGTATAAACAATACACTGTAAGTAATGACGCAACCTCAGTGCACGCGATATCAGATATAATGTGTGTGAGGTCATGTATACATAGGTTGTGATATCATAGAGCGGTGTGAAACTATACACAATGGATGTGATGTCATATGTAGTTCATATCACGTCATATATATTGTCGCTCTGATATCATACACACAATGGGGGTTATGTCATCCATAATCCCAGTGTGATGACGCACATACAGTGGATGTATTATCAGATATAATGGGTGTGACGTGAGATAGAGTACCTTTGATGTCATGAACAGAGCCTTGTGAGGTCCTAATGCGTTGGTGTGATATCATATATAGTGCATAATGTGCCATGCATATATTAAGGGTGATAGGATACATACAGTTTGTGTTTTTTCACCAATAGAGATTGTCTGATCACATGGATACAGATATGTACGGTGTGATGTCAGATATTCTCTTTGTACCGTCTCAACACAGTGTGTCTGATGGCACATTTTTTGGATATGAATTCACAAACCCAGTGGGTATGATGTTACAGATACAGTGGCTGTGATGTCAGCGGTGGAGGGGATGAGATGTCATAAACCGTGGATGTGATGTCACATATAGGATATCTGATATCATGAATGCAGTGGTTGTGATGTCATAAATGATGAGATTGATGTCCTAAAGTGTGAATGTGTTGTCATTTACAGAGTGTATGATGTCACACGTATGCCATGTGGGAGG